>JAJEJO010000200.1:628033-688130 GCA_020662805.1 Glaucomys volans | reverse complement strand
GAAGACTGTACAAAGGTTGTTTCCAGGGAGAGTCCAGGAGATGGCCAGACCATTTGTTGAGTTTTTTGCTTTGCAAAAGTGGTCATTGGGAAAGGTGAGTGATGCATCAGGAATCCTGAGACTGATCCCCCCAGGCCAGGATCCATGTTAGACACAGAAACTGTAAGCTCCAGGGAATGACCCAATTCTGCCATCCCACGGTGACTCCCCAGTAGACAGCATGGTCATTCCAGGGGTCTGCATTCACTTGGTATTTTATCAAGAAACTTAAAATCAACTTCCTGGTGTACTAAAAGTGGGGAATCCAGAGGCTTAGTCACCACTCAAGCTGATGAGTAATTGCCACCTCTTCACAGAGAAGAACTAGTAAAGACAACCAACAGCAGGGCTCATCATGGCTGCAGCTCCAACAGGTGGACTGCAGCAGGACACTGTGGGTTAGAAAACAGGATGAGGTGTCTGGACACAGATGATGACTCCAGAGAACACAATAAGACCTTTTAGCAGCTGGGGTCTGAGCAGTGTGGGAACTGTTTGGCCTTTATTGATTACTAGATAAGAAGGCGACAACCTTGAACTTCACGTCAGAGGCACTCAGCAGGACTCCATCTATTGATGGTCTTTTTCCATCTGAGCTCTGCAGATCATACCTCATCCACTGCCTTGTGCTTCTGAGCAGATTCTTTCATGGGCTCAGCAGTCTTTGTTCTTCCCTATGTCCCATCTTCTTCTAGCCCTAGAGTGAAGTAGAGCAGGTGGGCTCTATTCCTGGCTCTGCCATTAACTATTGCTGGTGAACTTGACCTCCCTGAGGCTTCATGTCTTCTTCTTTAAAAGGATGATGGTTGTCACATCCTGTTGTTTCAAGGATTCGATGAGGTCTCATAGATTAAGGGCCTGGCACATCTTGAGTGCTGAAACTTAGACATGGCCTGGGCAGCTGGGCTCTAGTGTTGTGGGTGGAGGGAGGGGGGGTGTGGGACCTGCTTTGCCACTCTTCTCTCACCCAATAGAAGATTAAAGAACAACCCCTACCCCACCCCATTGCCCTGCCCTTAGACTCCCGTGTGATTTCCCACTCTTTGTAGTGAGTAGGGAAAACATTTATCTGTGCTCACAAATCTCAATCAGGAGGGCAGCCAGGCGCGGCAGCCCTCCTTGGGAATACCTTCCCCTTTGAAAGGTTTATCAATTCATCTGCCGCTTGGTCAGTCCTAGACAGGACTGTAATTAATTATTCCTGTCTTTCCCAAATTGACTTTGATGCTTGCTTGTTGAAATGAGTCCTATGAATCTAGGAAATGGTCTCTTAATCAGAATGCTTTAAGATGCTCCCCAAGACACTGCCACCAGCACCCAAGTGGCTTCTCTCCTCTGCTGGACAGACTAACCAACCAACCTTGACACTGTACAAGCCTCCTCTAGATCTACTGTGACCTTGTCTCTGTGCCCAAACAGTCCAGGAATCTGGAAAGAGACTCATTTTTGCAATTATGAAGATGATTATTATACTCAGTAAGGATTAAAAAAAAATCTTTACAGTTTATATTTCTCATGACCATTATATCATCATTTCTTTTTATTGCAATCTAAGCACAAAGAAACTGAAGCTCAGAGATAGTGACCTGCCCAACGTCAGACAAAGATAATAAATTCTAGAACTTGACCTCTGGACTTTATTTGCCTTTCAATCCCTTGGTTTTTTAGTTAGTTTGTTTGTTTTTGCTTTTGTTTTTTTTTGTTTTGTTTTGTTTTGGTTTTTGGTTTTTTTTTTGGTACTGGGGATTGAACCCAGGGCTGCTCTACCACTGAGTTACAGCCCTAGCCCTTTTTGTGTTTTATTTTGAGACAGGGCTCTCTTAAGTTCCTTAGGGCCTTGCTAAGTTACTGGGGCTGTCCTTGAACTTGCAATCCTCCTGCCTCAGCCTCAGCCTGAGTCACTGGGATACAGGTGTGCTCTGCCACACCCAACCCAAGACCCAATGCTCATCTTTAAAACTCCCATGGTAATTGCTGCTTGCTATTGCTGTCTGTGGTGGTCAGGAACCAAAGTAAAAATTAAGCCCATGTGCTAAGTTCTAATCAGAAAATTTTCTTCTTTCAAACCAAAGGACAAGGAGGAATGGAAAAAGTAGAATGAAGTAAAACGAGGTTCAAGTGCCACCTCCTGACAGCAGAAAGTATCCAAGGTGAAGACAGATTGTACAAACTCTGTTCCTAGGGCAAAAAGTTCACAAGTGAGTTCCCAAAGAGACCTGGTAGCAATTTTTCTTCTTCTTTGTTTTAAACTACTTTTTTTCCAAGAGGAATTTTAAAACCATTACTAGGTATCAGGAGGTATATAAGATGAGGGGAGAGATGGTTTTCTTGCTCAAATATGTTGAGAGAGTTGGATTAAACACAGTTAAACACCTGGGGCAGAGCTTCTTAGAATACTTCGCTTGCTGCTGTGAGTGTAGAAGTGGGCCATTAGTGTGCACTGTGCTCAGGGCACAGGGACATACTCTGGGCAATGCTTTTTAGAGGCATATGCTGTGGTAGGAAGAGCTGAGAGACCTAACTTAATCCCTCTCTGTTATGTGACCTTGGGCAGTTAATTCTCCCTTGTAAGACTCGGTTTCCTCATGTGTGAATGGAGGAAATCCTATCCCCATCTCACAAAATATTCGAAGTGGAGCTCCCTCCCTATTCCTCTCCTGTCTATTTGTGATTCTTTCTGGAGACTGGTGTCTTCCCTTGCACTGATTCCTTCAATATTGAACACAGTGGTTGGTCTCCATGTGGTCAAAGGAGTTCGGACAGTAACATCTCTCAAGCACATCCCAGCTCCTGGCCTGAGCTCCTGATCCCCTTTCCTATTCTGCTGACACATAAGCACCCTCTCAGCCACCTCTCAGGAAAACAGCAAGTAGTTCAGGGGCTGCTCAAAGCACCCAGGCCCTTTGTGTTTACCTAAATACCTGAGCTAAAGTAGATGTTCAGTAAAGATGGATGGATGCATGGACGGATGGATGGATTCTGAATTAGTATTTTTTGAGAACCTCCCACTTTCCAAGCAGCCCTCCAGGCACTTTTCTATCTTACTTTGTCAGGGTAACCCCCCTACTCATCCTGCAAAGTAAATATTTGTATGCCTGATTTACAGAACAGAAAATTGAGGTTCTGAGATGGGGAGGGTTCTGGACAAGTTCACACAGATGATAAATTCCAGAGTTGGACTTTCAGACTTTGGTCATTTTATTCCAAATCCATGAAACAACATTCGCCTTCCAATATTCATTTTTAAGCACCCATACTAGAGACCCAAGATTATGCAAGTATAAGGCTAAAACCAGTCTGTGAACTTGTGTCTGTCTGACCCCAGTACTTCCTGTTGTCAAGACAGGCATGCCCCAGGGGCCTTGGGGATCACGTTTCAGGAACCCCAGGCTGGCACTTTCTTCTGCCAGAATCCTTCTGCAGCTACTGCCGTCTGTCCTTCCCAGAGCATATGTCTCCCCCTCCTTCGCAAGTCGTGGGTGCTGGCAGGTTGCTTTCTGAGTGGGTTTGTGGCTGAGCTCTTGCATAACAATGCCCCACCGGTCTGGAAACCAGACCGCAGCACGCACTGACCTTGGTTAGGACAAGTGTGGGCAGGCTGTAAACTGACTCTTGTTTCCAAAACTTTCTCTACCCCTGCTTGATTCCTACTTTATTGGGAGGTCAAGAGTGGCCCCCAGAGCAATCACTAGTCAGGGGTGCTGACAAGAAAGAGGTGGGCAGCCTCATCATAAATCCTCTGCAGCTGTACCCTCCCCTCCCAACCCTCTTCACTGGGGGCGGGGCAGATTCTCAAGACAGCAAAGCTTATGCTCCTAACCATTATATAAGATCATCTCCTTCTATCTTCAGTGTGGCACGTTACTTACCACCTCTTTAGGCTATACTTGCCTCACCTGTAAAAATTGGAATTATAGTTTTTACTTTTGATTAACAGAGCTACATTTAATCTCACATAAGTTAATAAGGATAGATGTGAGTTATCTGTGCTGGCCTTCTCCCCTTCCTCACCCTCCATTCTCTCTAGAGACCACTGCAGACTGGCTTTTGTCTCCACATTCCACCATGTCCCACTGGCTCACAATGCCATGTTGCTAAGTCCAGTGGTTACTTTTCAATACCTTTAACACAGCTGATCCCTCCCTTCTTTTTTCCCTGGATTTTAGGGTGACACCTTTCTGGTTCTCCTCCTATAACACTGGGCCCTCCTATCTCCTTACCTGGCAAGTCATCTTTTCAACATTCATGTGTTAGAGAGAGCAGGGCTCTTTCTTCAGCCACATCGTGCCTATGCCCACACCTGGGTGTCCTCCAATCCCATAACTTTGGATCAAGTGCACACACTGACAGGTCCTATAATTCAGTCCTGCCCACAGAGGGCTCCTTGACAAATGCAGTACATTTGGCAGGGACACGTACACACCTAATATATCTGATATGTCTCTCAAACTCAATATACCTAAAATAGGAACTCTCTATTTGCCCCTTTTTCTCCCCACCCAAATTTCTTCCTCCTTGGGCTTCTCCACTTCCAAAATTTGTACCATTTGTTTATATGAGATACCTGAGAGTACACCTTTTTACAAATGTGTTCTAATTAGTTATACATGACAGTAGAATACATTTTGACACATTATACATAAATGGGGTACAACTTCTCATTCTTCTGGTTGTACATGATGTAGAATCACACCGGTTGTGTAATCATATATGCACATAGGGTAATAATGTTCAATTCATTCTACTGTCCTTCCTACCCCCATACCCCCTCCCCTCTCTTCACTCCCCTCTGCCTAATCCAAAGCACCTCTATTCGTCCTAGTCAATTAGCATCCACATATCAGAGAAAACATTTGGCCTTTGATTTTTTGGGATTGGCTTATTTTGCTTAGCATGATATTCTCCAGTTCCATCCACCTACCAGCAAATGCCATAATTTCATTCTTCTTTAAAGCTGAGTAACATTCAATTAAATTGTGTGTGTGTGTGCATATATGTATATTTTTTTAACCACATTTTCTTTATGCATTCATCCTTAAAGAACACCTAGGTCGGTCCCATAGTTTAGCTATTGTGAGTTGAGCTGCTGTAAACATTGATGTGGCTGTGTCACTGTAGTATGCAGTGTCCCAAGGAGTGGGATAGCTGGATCAAATGGTGGTCCCATTCCAAGTTTTCTGAGGAATCTCTATACTGCTTTCCTCTTGATTCTTTTCTCCATGCCACACATGTGGTCTTTCACTAAGTGCTGCTAGGAATCCTTCAAAATACATCCTAATCTGACCACTTCTCACCATTGGTACCATCCTAGTCTTAGTTCAGGCCCCCTGTGTCTCCAGCTGGTGCCTTCAGAGGCCCCTATCTCCCACTTCCAGCCTTGCATCATCATGTTCTATTCACCATCCAGCAGCCAGAGTGGTCTCTTAAAAGGAGAAATCAAGCATGTCCTTCCCCAGTCAAAGCTCTGCAGTAGCTTTCCATTGCAACACAACTGAAATGAAGACTTAAAAAGTTCTGCATGGGGGGCTGGGGATATAGCTCAGTTGGTAGAGTGCCTGCCTTGCAAGCACAAGGCCCTGAGTTCAATCCCCAGCACCGCAAAAAAAAAAAAAAAAAAAAGTTCTGCATGATCAGACCACTGCTGTTGTCCCCATTCTCCCTCTCTTGGCTTCAGGGGTACCAGGCTGAAGTGATCCCAATCTTTAATGTTCCTCTTTACATGCTTGCTCTTCATTTTATTCAGCCCAAATGTCACCAACTCGAAGAGGCCTTTCCTAATCCCCTCCCTAAATTATTCCCTTTTCCTTCAAATCACCCTAACCTCTCACCTGCTTATTATTTTCCTACAAAGTGCTCATCTCCACTTAAAAGTTGATTGTATAGGAAAATGTGTATATATGTTTACTGTTTGTCATTCAAAACTCCCATTAGAACAAAAACTCTGTGAGGTTGTGGGCAGATCTGGTCCACAACTGCATCCCCTGGGCCTCAAAAATGCAAGTCCATGGCAAGCACCCAGCAATGTGTCCATGAATGAATGACAACCACCTACCTCAAAGGGTTGATGGCTGAATTATTTTGCAATGTTGGGAATCAAACCTAAGGCTTCAATCATGCTAGACAAGTGTTCTACCCCTGGACTATATCCCCAGACCATGATGGAAGAAATAAATGCAAGGAAGTGCATAAAAAGCCCTGAGCTTGGCTCCTGGCACAAGGAAGGACCCCAATCTGCGTAACTGTTACCATCATGTAATGAACCCTCTCAGGATGAGGGCCATTGCTACCATACCTTTCAGATGGACTGTCTCTCAGGGATCTTAGGGGGAGGCTCCCGTTGGGGATGGGGGTACTGGGCCTCCAGTTCTAAGGGACCACAGTGTACCCCTTATCAGATGTTTGTGTTTAGACTCTGAAGGGGGCAAATAACTCTAGTTCCTTTGACAACATTTAGGGCTCTGCCACCATTTTATTATGTGAGCAAACATTTGATAGCTGGGAAGCCCATCCCTAATGACAGGTCATAGAATCTCACTGGCGTCTCCTTATCTGCCCTTCTTGTTTGTTCTTCTATTGAAACCTGCAAGGTCACAAGCCATTTTCTCTCTCCTCCACCTGAAATCTGAAAATTGGAAAAAGACTGATAGTGGGAAGTAAAGAGGCTCAAGAATGGGGGTGGGCAGAGTGAGGAAGAGGAGGCAAAGGGTATCAAGAGAACCCTGAGCACGCCCTCAAGAATGCAGGAGGGACAGACACCTGTCTCCTTACACGAACACACAGCTCAGGCCCACTCTTAGGAGCCCTCAAGAGAAGAATGGATAAAGGCCCCCTGTGCAGAACTGTGCCAACACCACTCAGAGGACTTCCCCTATCTACCCATCCAAACCCACCACAACTTCCACTTCATGTGGGAAGAAATTGAGGCAAAGAGAGACGAGAGAGAGAGAGAAAGAGAGAGAGAGAGAGAAACTTGACTAAAGCACAAGGATAAGTAAGTAAAAGACTCCTAACCCCATAAAGAGCTTATGGGGAGCTGGGAGATCATTCGGAACCCATTTGAGTCTCTGGCTGCACACTCTCCTATTTCCATGATCACTAGCTCTCTTTAAGCCTTGTTGTCCTAATCTGTAAGGTGGATGTAATGGTAACTCCATACAGGGTTGTGGTCAGGAAAACTGATTAATGAGATAATAATGGAATGACAGGCCCCTGGCAGTCATGGTAGGTGTGTGTGTGTGTGTGTGTGTGTGCGCGCGCGCGCACGTGCACACGTGCACGCGCATGCATGTGTGTTTTGGGGCAGGGATGTCCTTTAGAGAATAAACCACTAAGCCAAAAGGCAGAATCTTGGAAGCCAACAAAAGTGAAAGGGGAGGAAGAAACAGAAAAGGTAAAGGAGAGTATAAGGTTGCAGAACAGTTAAAGTGAATGAGGTCCAGTGCTCTGGAACGGGAGGCTGCCCCACATGGATGGAGAAGATCCTCTCAGAGGGCTGCTCCTTTTTCAGCATCCCTCCCCCACAAGAAGCATAGCATCAGAGGCTACATCCCTTGAATCCTTTCCCTAGTCCTTCAAGTTTCTGGTCCTAATAGCAACAAATCTTGAGAAAGCACTTTGCAATTTCTAAGGTTTCTTCCTGGATAAAAGTTGGAGTAAGGGATCACTTTCTCACACGTCTTAAGGCCTCACTGCTCCAAGGAGATCAGTGGCATTGACACAACCTGGGAAATTCTTAGAAATGCAGATTCCTAGACCCACCCAGTCTGAGAATCAGAATTGAAACAGAGTCTGTGTTCTAATGGGCTCTCTGTACTCATAGGTCCATGAAAGTTTAAGAAGCAGAGATCTAGGACACCCCTGCATATCCTCTAAGGACATCTCTTCTTTAGAGATCTTAGGAAGAAACAGTCCTATAAGAGGCAAGAGCTCCCCACCCAACTACCTTTACCACCATTCTGGGCGCTCTATAAATACCACTCTCACAGAAAGAGGAGCCCAATTTCAGGGTTAAAGTCAGCACATTAGGACTATGTCAAGGTCCCCAGCAATTCACTTCTCTCTCCTTAAGTGGCAAAAAAAGCCAGCTCCAAAAATGTGTGCTTCAGAACCAACACTGTAGAACTGCATAGCCTAGATGCTCAGTCCTCCACCCCAGCTCTCTGCTGGCTGAGCCAGGTGTCAGCTCCCTTGGAGAAGCCAAACTAATGGCCCATGTCCCTGACCAATGCACACAGCTGAGCTTTCTCCTCTCTCTCTGCAGTGTCCACTGCAAGCCTGGTGATGCCCACATATCACTTACTTGGTGCACAGCAACAAGGACTCTGATTTTCCAAACCATCACCCTCTGGGCAGCTGTCATGGAAAAGCCCAGTGACCTGACAAGCACCTGTGAGAGGTCCCTGCGTAACTGACATCCTGCTGGCACCTCAGACAATCCACTCTCGGGAGGCGCAGCCTGAAGCCCAGCTTCCCTTCTATGCAGTATTGTCATGATGCCTCTCCCAAGATGTCAAGTGCTCCTGTCCATCCTAGAGGTGGGCCACATGAACATGCAGAGGAGGAAGAGAGAAAACGGCAGACCCCGTGCTGTGACCCTTCATCGAACAAACTCATGCGAAAACTTGAATCTGTTACTGAAACAAAGAGAGGAGGACACGCACTGTTGAACTGAGCCAAACCCACTTGTAGATATCAGCAAACTCCCTCTTCCCACCCCAGCCCAAATAATCTTGAGATTTCTTTTAAAGAAGTAAATTTGTCCAATGGGTGTAAACTGTAAACTAATTAAGTGCAATTTCCCCTCCGCATCATCTCCCTGTGCCCTGTATATAATACTAAAGTGCCTACTAGTTTTCTTTGTAAAGGTCAGAGTTGGACTTTGAAAAGTGATTTGCCACCTCTCTCTTCACCATGGAGAAACACACTAAATGGGAAGTGAAGCCCTTCACCCGCCCTTCCAGCCTGGACACACAGAAGGACAGCATCCTTTGGACTGACCACCAGCTAACACTGACCAAAGTTAGGACACATCTCTGAATGCCTGGAGGGGCCAGAGATATCAAAGTGATGTCCTGGCTTCGTGTGGGACTAGCAGTTCAGCCAGAGCACACCAAGAAACCTCAGGGCAGGGACACTGACTGGCTGATAGCAAAAGAAAAAGTGCCATTTCAGGAAGCCTCCTATTAAAACAGTTTGTATTATCACTGTCCAGAGTCTCATATTTCTGCCCTGGACACCTTACCTGCCATGGTTCCACTCAGAGCCCCTGCCCCTGCTCTCCTTGGGGTTTTCCCACTGGAATCGAAGCATGTGTCCCTGGGATGTGGAGGAGCCTGTACCCACTGTCACATCCCTGGAGTTTTTGTGTCAGCTTTCTTACTATTCAAAGTAGGGGAGCATTGGTTCCCCCAGTCAGCCCCATGAGTCCTGTGAAGAGATCTGACTGGAGCAGGAGCCAGCATTGTCCCCTTCCCTGCAACTCACAGAGGCAAAGTCCTAGAGCCAGTTCTTGGTGACTTAGGGGCATAGAAACAGATAAAAAGCAGAAAGACTGAAAATGTGGTGGGTCACTTGTTTAAGCCTCATTTTAAGCATTCATTCCAGCTGTCCTTCCCACCTTCTTGTCCTGTAGGGCTGCCAGGGACTAAGAGAATGGACTCTGTGGATGTCACCACTTACCCAGAGCCTTTCTCCAAGTGAGGATGCTAATGAATACAAATGGTCCAAAAGGTGAAAAGCCAAAGGGCTGGAGACTCTACCAGCTGGAGACTTGACCAGCAAGGATTTTACCACCAAAAATCCAGTGCTGACTCCAAAGATGAACGGGGGGGGACCTGTTCCCTTTAGTGTCTCCTTTTTTGCATAACTGGGCCTACCAGCCTTGCTACTTCTAGTGGAGCATTTCCCAGGGAAGGTGTGAGCAAGGAAACTGTGCTGACCGGGCCCTGAGTGACAGTTTTTTCAAGATCTCAGTGGAGCTGGACACGGTGGCACATGCCTGTAATCCCAGTGACTCAGGAAGCTGAAGCAGGAGGATTGCAGATACAAAGTCAGTCTCAGCCTTAGTGAGGCCATCGGTAATTTAGCAATCCTGTCTCAAAATAAAAAGTAAAAAGGGCTGGGGATGCTACTCAGTGGTTCAGCCCTCTGGATTTAATTTCTGGTTCAAAAAAAAAAAAACCCAGTAGAGTGGAATACCTACAGCAGGGATGTTTGGATATGGTATACCAGCCTCCATTGGTTCCTGGGTCCCCTGGGATGAAGTGGTTAAGAGAAAGTTCATGGTTGGGTTGAAGAGGGTTGAGGTCAGAGCCAAGGATAGCACCAAGCACTATATGTGGAAATATGACAAGACTCCTTTCATGAATTGAGATGATCAAAAACAAAACAAAAAAAAACCTCAAGTTCCAGGAAGAGGAAAGGAATAGAGGCATCAGCCCCCACCTTCATTGGAGCCCCAAATCTGGATCACATTGTTGCAGGAACAACGAAGTCTACATTTAGTAGATTTTAGAACTAGACCTTTCATTGTTGCAATAACCTTCAGAGCCCAGAAGGTCATAGAGGTCTTTGGGAACTTTTCCTAACCAAACCTATTTGAACCAGGTAGAAAGGTGACTCTGGCAACTGAGAATCCCTAGAATATTTAGCAGTGTTTTGGTTTGGTTGATTTGCTTTGGATTGGTGTGGTTTGGGTTTTTAGGGGATACTGAGGTTTGAACCCAGAGCTTTGCACTGAGCAACACCCCTACCTACACCTGTAGCCCTGTAGCAGCACCTTTCTAAATCAATCGGGGAACTGCCTCCATTAACTGAAAGAGGGGAAAGGGTCCCCACTCTGTCCTGATATGGAGGGTCCCGTGTTTGTCTTTACACACTGAGCTCAGGCTAACAGATGTTCTGTTTTTTATTTTTTTTCCAGGACTTGCTGTCACGTTCTAGGGTGAGCACTGGGGAAGGCAGACTTCATTTGAACATCCATGGATAGGAAATGAAATCAGTAATGAAAACCTACCTTAAATCCTATTAAAGTGTTCCATGCTAAACAGTTGTGAGGTATTCCCTCCAAAGGCACAGATAAACACCCTCTTCACTGCTGAATTCAGGTAGATAAGAATACAATGCAGACAGTCAAGGAGTCTGAGCTCTTGGCCCACTGTTGGGGGCAGTCCTTTGATATTCTTTTTGGATCCAGAATGCCTTGATTAGAATCAACAACTCCACCTTAACCTCTCTGGTCCCTATGTAAAATCGGATGGTAATACTAGTACCTATTTTATAAAGTCCCTTGAGGTGGGTGGGGGCGATAGCACTATGGCAGACTGCTTGCCTAGCATGTGTGAGGTACTGGGTTCAGTTCTTAGCACCACATATAAATAAATAAAAATAAAAGTCTGTTGATAACTAAAAGAAAAAAATGTTAAAGTCTCTTGAGGAGTACAAAAGTGAATACATGTTACATGCTTAAAACTCTGCATGCACTGTGAGTACCACGTGTTAGTGAGGTACTCCCAGAGCACCCCCTCATGGAGTCTTTGGGGCCTAGGTGATATTTCCAGATAATCTCATCACCAGGTTGATGCTTTGGTAAAGAAAACTGCCAATAATTGGTTTCTGTGGCAAACAAAGTGAATCAGGAAGGCCCAAGGAGAGGAGACAGGCTTGACTGGGGTGAGGCCTTGTTTTCCGCAGGGAAAGAAGACACAGTGTGCAGAATGGAGGGCCATAGAGAATACCCGGAAGCTGGGGCTAAAACTGGCTTCCTGCTCCTAAAAAGTTTGGTTGAGAATATAGGGAGCCAGGAAGGTGAAGGTCAGGAGGAGGCAGAAGCTAACTTTTGCCCAAGGATGAGTAGGGCCCATGGATCCCCTTTGAATTAGAAATTAATTCAAACAAGTGCCATCACCAGCTATTCTCGAATAATGACAATTGTCAGAAATGGACGTGTCTTTATGCTTCTAACTCGATCACATCACACAGGCTGATACTTAGGAGAAACTGCAGTAAGTTGAACCAATGTTCTATAAGATTCCTCCTACTCTCACTTCCTCCCTCCCTCCTGCTCCATTCCTCTTCCTTCCTCTTAGGTGCAGAGGTCATTGTGACTAGGCAAATACTGGATTGCCTGCTGAGATTTACAACATGACAGTTTTATAAATGAATCTCTGAGTGTGCAGGACTTTGCACACACTGGGATGAGCTTTTCTTTTTCCTGGCTATATGTATATAGAAGAAACACTTTCTAATAGAGACCAAGCAAAGCAAACATAGAGCAAGCAATATCAAAGGCAGGAATCAGCAAAGCAAGTTTCATGTGGCCTGTATGTTTATGTCAACAGATCACACAACACAAATATGAGATATTTCTTTTGCACCTATTTTATTTTCTCACCAGATACATTGTTTAATCCCAAAAGGAAGATTTCTTTCCTGTTCTCTATTGTCTTGACATCCTTAATAAACTGATAGATTGTTATTCCAAAATTAATTATGAAAGGGATAAACAGATAAAGCTGTTTTTTCCGGGTTTTGTTTTGTTTTGATTTAGTACTGGGGATTGAACCCAGGGCACTTTACCACTAAGCTACATCCCCAGACCTGGGCGATAGAGGTGATAAGAATCTTTGAAGATACCAGGATTTCCTGATGGTATAGACACGAAGAAAGAGAGGTAGGTTAGTTTTCATTGCTCTTACCAAAATACTCAACAAGAACAACTTAGAGGTGATAAGGTAGGCTTTCATTACTCCCCTCTATTTGGTTCACAGTTTCAGAGGTTTAGTCCATGGTTAGCCAAATCCATTGCTCTGGGCCCAAGTTGAGGCAGAGCATCATGGTGGAAGGGTGTGGCAGAGGGAAACTGCTCACCTTGTGGCAGTCAGAAAGCAGAGAAAAGAGAGGGAGCCAAAGGTAAGATGAACTCTTGCAGGGCCCCCCAGTGATCCACCTCTTCTGACCCTACCCCAATGGCCCCAAGTGACCACCCAGCACAATAGTTCATTCAAACTAGGATGGACTGATTGAATTACAGCTCTCAGAGTTTAATTATTTTACCTCTGAACATTCCTGTATTAACAGGAGATTTGGGGGACAGCTCATATCCAAAGCCATAACAAGAGGCATCAAAAAGAATTCTGGGGTTTGGGCTCTGCACAAAGTAGGAAATAGAAATTAGTATCACAGGAAATGAAAAACTGTTAACTGAGCATGGACTCTAGCTTGGTTATTCTTTGGAGTGGCACCTTAGGGAATGGCTGGTAGTGTGTCATGCTGTGAGGACTGATACTGTATCTATAATACGATGTCAGGTTCTCCAGTAACATGACATTCCCTCAACATATGTTTACTGAGACTATATGCTACCTCCTCTTCTAAGCATGGGGAGAAAAGCAGTTTTTGAAAGGTCACTTATCAGTCCGCTGGGGATATAGCTCAGTTGGTAGAGTACTTGCCTTGAAAGCACAAGGCCCTGGGTTCAATCCCCAGCAATGCAAAAAGAAAAGAAAAAAAAAAAAAAACAAAGAAACTTATCCATGGAGCTTACATTCTACTGTGAAGGAGTCATTGATAATTGCATAGCAATATACTAAATATAAATAACAAATGTGCTGGGTGTTAATACACACTAGGAAGAAAAAGGCAGAGAAAGAGGAGAGGGAGAGGTGGGGGAAAAGATGGATGTGTTTTTGCATGGAAATCTCTTTTACCCTTACTTTCCAAAACAAGACAAGATTGCATTGGGCATTCAACCAAAAAGAGATCAGAGTACATATTTCAGAATCACCTGCACTGGTAGTTGAGGAGTTATTTCCCCTGCTGCCTCCTCCTCTAAGAGACTTCATTATTTTCCTCTAGCTGCTATAATAAATGACCATGTGGGCATGGTGGGGCACACCTGTAATCCCAGCAACTCAGGAGGCTGAGGCAGGAGGATCAGAAGTTCAAGACCGATTCAGCAACTTAGGTCTTAAGAATTTAGTGAGACCCTGTCTCAAAATAAAACATGAAAAAGGAGGGCTGTGGATGTGGCTCAGTGGTTTAAGCAGCCCAGAGTTCAATCCCTGGTACCAAAACCAAAACAAATGACCAAAAACTTGGTGGCTTACAACAACATCAATGTATTCTCTCCCATTCTGGAGGCTTGAAATCCCAAGTCAGCATTGCTGGGCCCAAATCACGTTGTCAGTTGGATTATACTTCCTCCCAAGGCTCAAAAGGAGAATATTTTGGGCCTCTTCCAGCATTTCTCAGTTCGTGATCATATAATTCCAATCTCTGCCTGTGTGGTCATAGTGCCTTCTCTTCTGTGCCAAATTTATCCTCCTTTTGTAAGAATATGAGATTGTATTTAGTTCTCACCTGTGTTATGTGGGATACTCTTCCTTAATCATATCTGCAAAGACCCTTTTTCCTTTTAAGGTAACATTTACAGGTTGCAGGGAGTGGGACCTGATACCTCTGGGGGTCATTACTCACCCTAACACAGAGACTTTACAACAAACTCAGAACTTCAAACACAGAAAGATCATTTATTTTTTATAACCCTTTCCATTCTAATTCATCATTATTTTTTATCAAATAGCTTGACTTCTCCAGAAAACATGGCTAGTAAGAAGAAAGATGCTTGTTCCTTAATCTTGGTAAAAATCTTAATAGGAGCCATGCTTTGGGGAGCTTGAACCAGTAAGTAAATGATAAACTTAAACATGTTGCTCAGGTTTGTATCGTGGTGACAAAACAACAGGCTGCCACTGTAATCAGGGTTAACCATTCATCTACTCATTTGTCCATTTAGTAAATATTTACTGCTACCATATACAGTGTGGTTAGGAGCTCAGGCTAGGGAGTCGTTCAAATCTGAGTTCAAATCCTGGCTCTACCACCAATAAGCCATGTAAAGGCTTTTTTTTTTTTTGTACGGGGGATTGAACCCAGGGGTGCTTAACCACTAAACCAAATCCCCAGCCCCTTTTGTGTTTTATTTTGAGACAGGGTCTCACTAAGTTGCTTAAGGCCTTGCTAAATTGCTGAGGCTGGCTTTGAACTCGTGATCCTCCTGCCTCAGCCTCCTGACTTGCTGGGATTACAAGTGTGCACCACCATGCCCAACTGGAAGGTTTCTTAATGTCTGAAAATGGGGTTGACTGAGGATTATATAATAAAGATGCATAAAGTCCTTTGCCTTGTACATGAGAAAGTGCCTAATAAATGTATCCAACCCTGTGAGGAGGACAGCATGAGATGGCAAAATGAATCCCATCCCTTGGTCAGCAAATGGCTCCCTTTCTAGAATGTTAAGTTCTGTGAGAGCAGGGATAGGGCTTCTTAATGTCTCTGAAAATGGCACTGCACACATGTTATGCACCCAGTAATTTTTTTCTTAATGAATGTATGTATGCATGTATGAACTTCACCCTTATTATGTTTGGACGATGACACAAGTACACACCTATCACCACCACTACCTCCACCGTTCTCTGGGCACCCCCAAGATTCAAAGGAAGGAATGAATCATTGGGTTACTTTTATAGAGGGGGATGAAAAGAAAGGAGAGAGGGAAAAATGACTGTTCTGGATGGAACTTTGTGGCTCATGAGGGCTCCAGAGAGCAGTGGCTTGCTTAATGCTTTCCTAAAAGTGAAAGTTAAAAGGATTGAAAGCTAAATCCCAAACAGGCTTCTTCTCTATTTCATTTCAGCTTCTAAGTTGGCACTCAAAGAAAAGGAGAAAAATTAAAAACCACTTCCATCTACTCATAGGTCCAGTCTCTATACCCCATCTGCAAATCTTGTACATTTCACAGCAGATTTCAGATTACAAACTTCTTAAAGGCAGAGATTCTGTTATGCCTTCTTTACCAGCCTAAACCAGGTCTTCAAACCTGACTGCAGTGTATTCTCTATACCCTTTCAATAAGCAAAGAGCAAAGTACCTTGTTGTGGTGGAAAAAGTTTTTCTTGTTCACAAAACCTCTTTCACACACTGACATTGGGCTAGGCACTGTGGTGGGACCTGAGAATTCCAAGGTGCCCTGAAGAAGATCCCAGCCTGGCTGGGGAAGCAAACGAATTAGCAAGTGATTTCAATACAATGTGTATGTGTTAGAAAGTATAGTGGAGGAACAATGGAGGAAATCTGCTTGGTGGAAATCAGAGAAGCTTCCTTGACAGATACCTGAATGGTGTCATGAAGGATGAATGACAGTTAATCAGGCAGATTGGGGGTTGGGGATAGGTGGAGGAGACATTCCAGGCTGAAGAACCACAAAATTCAAAATGAGTGTCTAAATCAAAGAGTTCCTAGAGTTGCTTTAGCCCAGATTTTCTCCTCTCCTTACTGATTTTGTCTACCAGGTCTACATGCCTGGACCCCTGCCTGAACTTCCCTTGCCCTGGCCCTATAAATCAGTATCTGACACAGTGAAAAATATTCTCCACACTGCAGGGTCCCCAGGTCAAGGTAATGGGTCACTAGCCCGTCAGTACCTCGGCAGAGTGAACCAGGGGCTGAGAATCAAATCTGTGGGCCCTGCATCTCCAATGAGCACAGGTAGGACATGGGGTAAGGCATGTGATATTTACGTTCAGAAACTGCAAAGCCACTAGCTTGCAAAGTGTCATTACATCCGCAGGTGGAGGGTAATTTTCCTGTTACTCAAGGACTCCTGCTCAGGCTCTGATTGGTTTGGGGGAAATTGTTTTATGACCCAGAGCGAGGCAGTGATAGATAGGAGATGTGGTTTGGTAGGCAGAAGTTTAGAAGGCAGGAAATTGCTTCACTGGGCACAACCATTCATAAGAAATACCTCTGGGAAAAGGAGACCCAGGCTCCTGGCAGGTCTGCCCTGGTCATTTGTTTACATCAGCAACAATTCGTGTTCCTGGTTACACAACGTGGCAGCGTCACTTTGAGTGGGGAATCTTTGCCCCTTGGAAGAATAAACACATTCCTCACTTGCAGTGGAATTGACTGGCCTCACAGACTTTTCAGTGACTCTCCTGAAGGCCTTAATGTCATAGAAAGGTGACTCTAAACATGATCAGCTGTATAATCCACTCACCCTAAATGCAGCTGACTTTTCCTTTACGGGAGTAAAGGCTTAGATGAGACACTCCAAAGGGGAATGATGGCAGAGAAAGGCAATCCTTTGTCAGGCAGTTGCCAAAGCCATGCCAGTTTTCACAGGAACAATCCAGCCACTGGTTCTGGGGTCATTGGTCAGTTTTGGTGGAGGATGGTAGAGGGGTGTGGTTTGTTTGGATATGTTTCAAAGCCCATGTTTCCATTGTCCCACTGGCCCTGCACTTCCTTAGCTGAGTTCTAGAGTCCAGAGATCTTGCTACATAGAGCCATCCAATCTGCACACACCATGGGGAGAAGAGATAAAGGGCAGCAGCTAGAGTCTCCAGATCCATGGGGGTCTGTCTGGCAAGTCACTGGTGGCTTCCTGCCCAGCACCCTTGAGTAGAATCAAGAGTCACGCCCTGGGTCTCACGCCCTGGGTCCTACTCCTTCCCACCTCATTCTTAAACCTCAGGTCAGTCCTGTCCTGGTGCTGGGCTTTGGCAGGATGCCTTGCTTTTCTAAGGTCTGGGTTCTGGATCTGTGCAATGGGCAGCACTGCATCACTTAACTTCCCAGTTCTAAGGTGAGAATGAAATGAAACAACAGATTTTCTCATTCTCAAGTGTTTGTGCACAGAGTGTGATGCATGGTCTCTGGGGCAGTTAAGCAGATGGAGGGGCTTGGAGGGGAATTTCATTTTATGGTTTTTCAACTTTCATTTGAGAAATCATAGACAATTCATCATTACCTCTGACTTAGACTGAGACCTACTGGCTGTATCTTTACACAGTTGGGCAGAACATCCAGAGATGGGAAAAATCAGCAACAGAAAATCCTGGGCTTACCCCACCTGGGCTTGTTTTGTTTGCTTCTTTGGGGGCTGTTTGATTCCCCACCCATTTACCAGCTCTCAGGGCACTCAGACCATGCCATTCTTGTTCCCTGCCCTCTCACCAGCACCTCTCATAGAGGTGCTACACGGTAAGTTCTCTAAAAAGACTTACTGAGTGAAGAAGCCTGGGCATGAATGCATGAATCAATGACTGGCTTGCACTCCTTTTAAAACGTGAAGCATGGTTATAGAGTGACATCATAACAAACCCACAATGGACTTTGGATGGCCTAACTTCTACATCATCAGATAAGCAGGCAGTCTGGATCCCTAGTTTCCTTGAACAGATGAAAGCAGTCTTGTCAGGAAAAGAAGAGTGGGGCATTATGCCAAAGGCCATCAAGGCAGTTACAAGGACAATCCCCAACCAGGTCCCTTTAAATAATTAGTCCATGAATTGTTTTCAACTCTCCTCAGGGTTCCAAGCTCACTGCTGCCCCTGCTCTACTCTTTTTCTCTGAAAAATTGTTTTAAATAAGTTTATTTGTTTAAAGACAGGGTCTTCCTCTATTGCTCAGACTGGCCTCAAACTTTTACCTCAAGTGATCTTCCTGCTCAGCCTCCTCAGAAGCTGGGATAATAGGTGTGTACCACTGCACCTGGTTTGAAAAAAGGTTTAGAGCCACTGACCCAGAACTTCTGGGGAATAGGGTTGCAGGACCCATAAACTCCAAACCCTTCCAGGGGGCTGGGGATGAGCCCAGAGGTAGAGGGATGATCCTGCCGTTGTCAGACTGGAGAAGTGTGTGTCCAGGGAGGCAGAGGATAAATTTGGAGGAGTAATTTGGGATCAAGGGCAAGGGCTGTGCCAATGTGTTTGAGGTCCACATGGGGTGGCCCTCTGAAATATGGAAACTTGCAACTAAAAGGCAAGCTTCTCAAGCTGGAGTACAGGCAGTGGGACAGGGGTATGAGAAGCCACAGGAGAAATAGCTCATCTTCCTGGAGTATCAATTTCATTCAGAGCAAAGTAATTTTAACTGCATTGGGGTGGGGGGATACCTGGAATGAATCCAGGGGTGCTGAACCACTGAACCACATTCCCAGCCCTTTTTACTTTTTATTTTGAGACAAAATCTCACTGTTAGAAGGGCTGAGGGCCTTTCTAAATTGCTGAGGCTGACCTTGAACTCATTATCCTCTTTCCTCAGCCTCCGGAGTCACTGGGATTACAGGCATGCACTACCAACACCTGGCTAAACTGCATTTTTATAAAAGCAAGTTCATAGACTGTGGTAGAAAACACAATTTAAATGCATTTTAAGATAAAATATGAAGCTTCAAAGAAATTTCCTGTTTGCAGTGCTCTAAAATCCAGGCCCCTTGAGAAACACTCATCCCTGCTTCTCTGCCACTAGTGGTACTTCAGTATAGAAATTCCAAAAGGGTTGGCTTGAGTGAGCCATGCAGAAAATGCTGTGCCTTCAGGGCACTGTCCACACATGTTTCTGGACACTCATCCCACATAGTAAAAGGTCCCCTTGATGTGACAATGACATTGGAACTGCAACAACTTCTCCATGACCTGGTCTAACTCTTGGTCCCCAAGAGATCAACTTGTTCTTCTCGAAGGTTCTCAAATATGAATCCTGTGTATTCTCGTCATTATTCTTTGTTTCTGTTGGCCATGACAGTGTTTGGCACAGATGAGGCACTCCATGAACTGAGTTCTAGACAGATGTGTCTGTCTCTTCCTTCCTTACTTCTGAGATCAGAGACAGTTCTGGTCTTGAATCCACAGAGAGCCCACACAGGGCAGTATGGGCACAGCAATCAAGTGCAGCTCTAGCTGGGCCCCAGTGGGGACAGATTTCACTTCTTTTTGTCCCAGGGATAAAGGGCTGAAACAATTTTTTACCAAGTAGAGACACAAGAAATAACTTTTATCCACATTTTTGAGAGGACACTGAAATTACAAGGAGCATCTAGACCTGCAGCAGTTTGGTGAGCTAGCAGGTCCATTCTGGAATAGACAGAGGTTGAGGATGAATGGATATCTACCTGGATCTGGGACATCTGGTGATCTCTAAGTTCATTCTGGGCAAACATTCTTAAGACCACAAATTTCCAATTTGTCAAAGTAGGTTCCCTGGGATTCCCAGAACATATCTCCCTCCTCTGGCTCCCAGGCAAAATTTCACTGACCCCCTTGACTCTAGCACAAGCCCCTGAGAGTGGGAATCGTGTCTCATTAATTGCTGTGCCCCTTCTGCTCAGTGAAGTCACTACACATAAAATGCCCTCAATAAATATTTGCTGGTACTGAGACAACTGCCTTCACCTAGTCATAACAAATATTTATGTTCTGTGTAGTCTGGTGGGCATAAGAATTCAATTAAGAATAGGAAATAGTCTTGGGGCTGGGGATGTGGCTCAGTGGGAGAGCACTTGCCTCACATGCACGATGTCCTGAGTCCAATCCTCAGTGCTGTCAAAAATAAAAAATGAAAGGAAGGAAGAAAGAAAACAATTCCTTCCTCAAGAAACTCATAGCTTAGTAGAGAAGGCTAATGCCGAAAATGCCCATTATAGTGAACATGACCCAATGCCCATTGTGTAAGTACCACAACAGAGGCATGTCCAAAAGAAAAACAGAGGCATGTCTAAAATAGAGGGGGTAACACCAGGGCCTTCCAGACAGTGCAGGTGCTGCCTCCTCCATAGTGGGTGGACCCAGCAGCTAAAGTGAGGGCTCCTAAAACCATCGAGGTGGCTGAAGTGATGGGGGGCAGAGGAAGGGTCACCTTCAAAGGTGGGTTTTCACAATCACAGGAATGCCCAGAGTGGGTGGGCTGAGGGTGACCTCCCCATCACCCTGTAGGAAAGTGAGGCCCAGCTAACACCTGTTGAGACAGGTAACTTCTATTTGCCCATTGTCCTGTGTTTGCAGAGGAGGAGCAAGGAGCTCCAGGGAAGAAGAGGGAATGGGTCACAACCAGGTGAACCTCCTTTCAGCACCACAAGCATTAGCACAGAGATAGGGCGGCTGTCCTAGGCAGGATTTATAACTCCAGATTTCGAGGTCTTATCATAAACAAGCTCTTTCTCAATTACAGCATGTCTGGGTAAGGGGAATAGGCAGACAGGGCCGGCCTGGAGAGCAGGGGTGGGGATGGGGGTGAGAATCTAGTAACAATGTGCAGGGTAGGATGTGGCAGAGGGGAGAGTGAGAGAGAGGGAGGAGAAAGAGAGGTGGAGCTGTTCATGGCTCATTGTCCTATGGGATAGTGAACTGGTTAATAATAAGGCTTTACTTGTTCCATTCCTGTGGTCCAGTCACCATGCTTTGGAACATGGTGAAATCCTGGGGCAAGCCCAGAGAGCCAGCCTCATGAGAACACTGTCTTGCCCAGGTTCCTGCTCTCGTGGAGTTTCTCCCCAGCCCCTACAGGATTTCTCTCTAGTTAATTTTATTGGTTGTGGATAGGAGGCAGATGGCAGTATCTCTGGTCATAACCTAAAACTTCGGAGACAGGAATTCACAGAGCTATCCCTGGGAAATGGCAGAATGTTTGCCCGTGCTGCTCTGGTGGCAGAAGAGAAGGGGTGAGGCCTGGTGCTGGAATCAGAGAGGCAACTGGTAGAGGGTAAGTAGGGAGAGGAGAGTGAGTGGGACCTCAAGACAAAGCATATATACCTGTCCTTGGCTCCTGAAGGCCCCTGTGCTGCCTCCAGATGCCTCTTTCTCCCTTCAAGTCTTCCCCTGACTCATTCTCACCTGATGCTGCCTGAATAAAAGCAGTACCAAGGCAGCAAACCTGCCCTGTGTCCTGGGCAGACCACCTTGAAAGAAGGGATCAAGTGTTCTTTCCACAGGAGGCCTGTCATCAGCCCTTCTGGATGTTCTACTCCTGGGTGGGGCTGTGGACTCAGCAGGATTTGGAAGATGTTCCTTGAAGGCCCCCCAGGGTGTGCCTCTCACCTCCTGCTTCTCCACAGACATCAAACCAGGCCTGGGCAGGCAGGGTGGAGTTAACAAACACAGCAACTGCTGGGGGAGGTTTGCAGTCCTCTCCTTCAGACTCCCAACTTCAGCCTAAGCAAATCCTCGCTGTGACTTCAAAGCCAGCAGCTTGTTTACCTGAGGAACAACAATGCTTAGGGAACACAGGGCAGCAACAATGCTTTCCCTTTTGACCTAAGAAAGCATCCCTGGCATCACTGCTGGAGAACTACTGGCCAGGAGACTGACCTATGCATGGAATTCTGCTCAGGGCTCTGAGGTGGGTATTCCTGCCAGCCTGCATGGTTGATCTAAGACCAGGGGAACGTGTTAGGCAGGCCTAATAGGAATGGTGTCCCCATGACTCTGTAAAGACTGCTTCAGCTGGGTGCTTCAGTGGCACCCATCTGTAATCTCAGTGACCCTGGAGGCTGAGGCAGGAGGATCGCAAGTTTGAGGCCAGCCTCAGCAACTTAGTGAGACCCTAAGCAACTCTGTCTCAAAAAAAGAAAAAAATTACAAAGGACTGGGGATGTAGCTCAGCAGTAAATTGTCTCTGGGTTCAATTCCAGTGCAAATGAAAAGGACTGTTTTAAGACTGCCCAGGCCTCAGGACAGAGAAGATAGACTCCTCCACAGTCCCACCCCAAAGCAGGGCACTACTGGCCATGTCCATGCACCAGGAATAGAGACCACAACACCAGGCACTTGTCGTTCCTCTTTGTGTGCAGGGACCTCTCATCACAAATGTGGTGGCATGATGTTTGTCTGTGCTAGAAGTATCTGTGTCACATTTGTGTGTCTGCACAGGAGTGTGCTTATCCCAGCAATCCCTGTCCCCATCACTTGGAGCTCTCAGAACTACACCCTTGACTCATATTCTGAAAACAAATATTTATGCTTGATCTAAAAGCAAGGACCAAACAACAGTATAGGAGAGCAGTACAACTTGTCAGCTCTAGAAGCAGAGGAAATTCTCTTTGGGCTGCAGCTAACTTTCCCTTCAGCTTACTTCTGCAACACACATCCTTTTGGGACTCACTTTGAGGTTTGAAAAGTGCTCCCAGATTGTGGCGTCTTGCAACCTGTTAGACCTTCCCCAAGATTTGGAAGTAATAATTATGATGATGATTTCTCCCTACAGAAGGGCCCCTGTGCATTCTCCATCCCATGCAGAAAACAGCATTGAGTGTCTCAGCTCTTTATGAAGATGAGGCCCTGCAACAGAGTCAGTGTAGAGTAGGGAGAGGTGTATGGACCCCAAGATCACCTAAAGCTGCCACTTACTCTTTACATGACCCTGAGAACATGATTTTCCTGAGAATATTATATGTCTTCATCTGTAAAGGTTTAAAATCTTCTGAGAGATCCTGCTTTAAAAAGGTAAATTTGTTGGCCAGGTATCGTGGTGCACCTGTAATCCCATCTACTTGAGAGGCTAAAACAGGATGATCATGAGTTTGAAGCCGGCCTGGGTAACATAGTGAGATCTAGACTTAAGAACAAAAACAAAACAACAAAAACAAAATCCTGAGAATGCAGTTCAATCCCTAGTCCTGAAAACAAAACAACAAAAGAAAGTAATACTCTTGGTGATTATAAGGTGAAATCATTTTAAAAAAAAATAGCTCTTAGGCAGTAACCCAGGTCCAGGACAGCAAACTGCACATACCCCTGCCATTCCCTTTGCAGTGTAGAGAGACAGCATAGCACAGTGGTAAACAGCCTAGATGGTGGAGCTGGACTGTCTGTGGTTCCATCACACCCTGTCACATGTCACCTTTAGTAAGTACTGTGCCTTGGTTTCCTCATCTGTAAAACAAAGATTGCAATAACATCTACCACAAAGGACTGTGGATAGGATGAAATGAATTAAGTATGTATTGTACAGAGAACAATGGGTGGCACACAGTACCACACACGTTTGCAACTTAACACATTTCCAGTACTAGACACACCCAACGCTGTCCTTGTCACTACTGTACAGGGTGAATATGAGAACACATGTTGGGGTGAGGGCAGGTTGATTGATTTGCAAGTGTGGATTCATGAGAAGGGTAGGGCCAAGGGAGATGGGGTAACTAGAATTGAAGTCTCAAAGAAGTCCCCTGAAGTTGATTTGTGCTAGTCCAATGGAAAGGTACACAGCAGCCCTACTAAACAAGGGGGTACAGAGCTGAGCGGAACAGAGCTTTTTGTCTGCCCCTTCTCTTCCTGTGACTCTTCCATCATCAATTAAGGTTTAAAAAGAAACCATGAAATTTTTGGTTTCGTGTAAGAAATTGAATTTCAACTCCATTGTAAACATCCCAAAGTACCCATGTTCTAAAGATGGAGGACAGTGTTTTATCCTGTCCTGGGACACCAATCCTAATAATCTCACATTTCCCTGTCTAAGCAGAGGTTTCCTGTAACCTGTTGGCAGCCACCAAGCTATAGATGCTACCCTAAAATAGATACTACTCCTGTTCTAGAAGCTTCTCCACAGACCTCATCGTGAACTAGAGGGATCCTAAGTGCAGTAGCAAAAAAGGGCAGAGGGAATGGATATTTTTTTCTCTCATAATTGATACTTTATTGGTTGCATTAAGGATCGGTACACAGACATTACACTTTGTAAACAATTCTTAATCCATGTGCCAAAAATCTGAAAAGTTTTATACTGTGGTTCTTTTTCAGTTATTTCAGTGACTTTCCAGGTTGAAATTTGGAGACAACTTTTCATTAAGAGACTATTAAGAACCAGTATCTTCAAATGCTGCTACACTGTTACGAAAGTCCCATTAATTCACAACTTGGTCATATACCCTACATACTCAAATTTTCCATCTTTCACAGTTGTAGATTAGTGGTAGAACCCTTGTCTAGCTAGCATGTGTGAGGAACTGGGTTTGATCCTCAGCACCACATAAAATAAATAAATAAAATAAAGGTATTGTGTCCTTTTAAAATTTTTTTTTAAAATATATTTGTAATTATTGGACTTTCACCACCAAAGATGTTACAGAATATACATGATTCTGCCAGAGCAACAATCCAGGAGTGGTTTGTTCTTTAGGAAACAATTCTACTAAAAAACACAGTAATAGAATTAATTTATGGCAGCCGGGCACAGTGGCACACGCCTGTAATCCCAGCAGCTAGAGAGGATGATCTAGAGCAGGAAGATCATGAGTTCAAAGCCAGCCTCAGCAAAAGCAAGGCACTAAGCAACTCAGTGAGACCCTGTGTCTAAATGAAATACAAAATAGGACTGGGGATGTGGCTTGGTGGTTGAGTGCCCCTGAGTTCAATCCCTGGTACACCCCAAAAAGAAGTAATTTAAAACATTGAACACAATAAATGCACGACTGTGACTCTAAACTGTCGTTTAACATGCTTTGTATTGTGGGATATAAAACTAATCCCCACCTATGAAATGTTAAGCTGACACCTAAAACAGTCAAAGTCTCCACAATGCAAAATCCCACTATTTTCTGGTTGTTCCCCAAGTAAACAACCAGCAAATGACTTCACTTATTTTGGGGGAGGATGATGGTTACTGGGGATTGAACCCAGAGGTCACTTAACCATATCCCCAGCCCTCAGCCCTTTTTATTTATTTATTTATTTATTTATTTATTTATTTCTCTCTTTTTTTTTTTTTTTTTTTTTTTTTTGTGGTGCTGGGGACTGAACCCAGAGCCTTGTGCTTGCAAGGCAGGTACTCTACCAACTGAGCTATATCCCCAGCCCCCTTTTTATTTTTTGAGACAGAGTCTCACTAAATTGCAGAGGGCCTCTAATTTGCTAAGTCTGGCTGTGATCCTCTTGCCTCAGCCTCCCAAGTCACTGGGATTTCACTTCTTTTTAAAACAAAATCATTTACACTTAAACAATGAAATAAGGAGGGATTCCCTCCTTTCAAAAAATGTTTCTAAGGGCTAGGATTGTGGTTCAGTGGTAGATTGCTTGCCTCACACATGTGAAGCACTGGGTTTGATTCTCAGCACCACTAAAAATGAATAAATAAAATAAAGGTAAAGTGTTCATCTACAACTAAAAAATAAAAATTAAATTAAAAATGTTTCTAGGGCTGGGGCTGGGACTCGGTGGTGATGTGCTTGTCTAGCATGTGTAAGGCATTGGGTTCCATCCTCAGTACCACATAAAAAAAATAAATGAAAGGAAGGTATTGTGTCCTACAATTTAAAAAAAATAATTAAAAATAAATAAATAAGAGTTTCTAGCCAGGAATGGTGGCATACACCTACCTGTAATCCCAGTGGCTGGAGGGGCTGAGGCAAGAGGATGGAAATTTCAAAGCCAGCTTCAGCAACTTTGCAAGGCGCTGAGCAACTCAGTGAGACCCTGTCTCTAAATAAAATACAAAATAGGGCTGGGGATGTGGCTCAGTGGTGGAGTGCCCCTGAGTTCAATCCCAGTACCAAAAAAAAAAAAAAGTTTCTAGAGCTAGAGCTATTTAAAAAAGAAAAAACTTGCATTTACAAAATAGTTGTTAAAAACGTTCCTCTGGATCATACAAGAAGAGAGACGGAACCACTGATAAGACATGGTGAATGATTAATCGCACAGCTTCTTTCTCTTCTGCTTCCTCAGAGGCTGGACTTGCCTTGTATCTAGTTTCCCCCTTTTCTTCAGGTAAATCTTCGGTTTCTTGGTTAGCCAATTCAGCCTGTTTTCCCCCTTCTCCCCTTTCCGCTTTCGTTTGGGCTTTTTGGTCCGAAGACTTACCTTTCCCGCGCCTTCCTGGGCTTGGTGTCCACTTTTGCAGGAGCAGGTTTAGCAAGAACCTCCATCTCCTCTCGAGCTCCTCCTTCGCCACTCCTTCAGTGGAGCTGACCTGCCAGATCAGTTGTTGCAGACCGCCATGCCGGAGCCTTCCGAAGCTGTGCGAAATTTTAAAAGAAAAACAAAACAAATATGCCTTTTAAACATTCGTTCTAATTAGTCATACCTGACAGCAGAATGCATTTCAATTCATTGTACATGAAAGGAGCACAACTTTTCATTCCTCTGCTTATACATGATCCAGAGTCACAACATTTGTACAATCATACTTGTACCTAGGTAATGATGTCAATCTCATTCCACCATCTTTCCTACCCCACGCCTTCTCCCCTCCCCTCACTCCCCTCTGCCCAATCCAAAGTTCCTCCATTCTTTCCTTGCCCCCACCCCATTATGGATCAGCATCCACAAATATGACACCATGGTTTCTGGCTTGAATGATTAGGTAATGCAGGATGATCTCCTCTTGCGTTCCCCAAACCCAAATCTCCCTCTACAAAGGCAGGCTTTATCAAACATGTAGATATGGGAACACAAATTATTAAATTGTGTGTGTTCTTGTCTTCAGGTTTTTTTCTTCTCTGTTTTTATTTTTTTTATGTATTTATCTATTTGTTTATGCATACCAGGGATTGAATTCAGGGGTGCTTAAACACTGAGCCACATGCCAAACCTTTTTTATTTTTTATTTTGAGATAGAGTCTCATTATGTTGCTTAGGGCCTTGCTCAGTTGCTGAGGCTGGCTTTGAACTTGCAATACTCTTGCCTCAGGCTCCTAAGCCACTGGGATTACAGGCATGCTCCACCATACCTGGCATCTCCTCTCTTCCTAAAGACAAATATTACATTTTCAGTACTGCAGTTCAAGTGAAGAATATATGGAGAGTATAGTTAACACTAAACTAAACACAAGTCAGCAATATACTTGCTAAAAGGACAAAAATCTAGACAGCATTAACAGAAGTAACTGTGTCCTGGTCATGGGATATTAGAGACCTGTTTTGTCTGTAATCAGACCATAACTTAAAGTCTGGGCATCACTTTCTTTCTTTCTTTTTTTTTAGATGTAGATGGACATAATATCTTTATTTTATTTATTCATTTTATGTGGTGCTGAGGATCTAACCCAGTGCCTCACATGTGCGAGGCAAGCATTCTACCACTGAGCCACAATCTCAACCTGGACATCACTCTCAAAAGGCCCAATGATCAGTTAGAGAGCACTGGCTGGAGAATGACCAGAATAGCGAGAAGTGTGGAACTCATCTCATTCAACAATAACCAAGAGATCCAAGATGGTGGACTAGAGGGAGGCTGCATTCCTTATCGCTCCATAACTCAGGATTCAAGCAGAGGAAAACTGTTTCTCTGCAAGGCAGTGGAAACTGCCCACGGATCTCCTACTGTTTACCCCATTCATCCATCTTGATCACCCACCAGCATATCACCTAACTTTTGAGTACAGATAGCTCACTGACCACCACTTATCATTCACCATTTCCCCATTTGCCCACCTCCTGCCTGCCCATTGCCCATCTTTCACCTACCCATCACCCACTGCCCAACATCCACCAGTTGGTTGTTCGCTCGTTAACCTGCAGGCTACCCACAGACTGCCAACAGATCACCTGCTAGCCACTGTTGCCTGGAAGTTCATTGTCACAGTACCCACAGGTTTGGTTACACGTGGCTGCCACCATCTTGGAACAACAGCCAGGGCCTGCAGGTTTGCCACTGGGTCCACTGCCATCTTGGAGCAGGGCCACCTGGGTCTGGGGACTCAGGCCAGGGCCTGGAGATACATTGGGGTACCTGCAGGTCTAGTGGCACCTGAGGTCTTCCTGCTCAATGTGGTAGTGCCCACCATATGGCTGCTTCTTTGTAGGGTCACTCCTGTGTGAGCGCATCCCTGGTGGTCTCTCTGCATGTTGAAAGGGCATTGAGATCTTGGGACTGCAGCAAGACAGGGCCTGGGCAAGCTGAAGCCCAGGTCCATCAGATTGCAGCTGGGTTTGCGTCCACCAGTCTGGGTTTGGCAAGCCTGTGGAAAGCCAGAGACTAGGGGGACTTCTGGGGGAGCAGAGGTTCAAGAAACTGGAGAAAACTGGGCTCTTTCCAGCTCAGTGTGTCCTGAAATGTGCGGGAACAGAAGGGGCCAGCTACAACAGGTGGGAAGACTATAAAAGGGTGCAAGGGCATCTTGCTATGGGCTCACTTACCCAACAGGTCCAGCACCCATGGGACTGGAGCTAACATCAAACCTCAGACAACCCCACCTATTGATGGAGAAGGGAAGCTGAGAAATTTTTTTCTTTCTTTTTCTTTTCTTTTTGTGGTGCTGGGGATTGAACCCAGGGCCTTGTGCTTGTAAGGCAATGAGAACATTTTTGAAAGCCAACAGAAGCAATCATTAAATTTTCCACTGATATGTTCCTCCCCATTTTTTTTCCTTTTTTCCCCCTCTGTCTCACACCTTTACCACACTTGAATCCAAATATTTCTCATGCATCAATTTATTGAGGAATGGAATGTCTGAATAATATATGACAGTTTTGTTGTGTATTCTTATATTTTTAATTTTTTGAAAAAAATCTGCACATATTTTTTTCTCTCACCTACCTGTCTCCCTGGATTCTCTTCCTAACTTCTCTTATACTAACAGTCAACATCTATTAGAATTAATAATTAATTAATCCTTTGCTCTTACTATAAATTTTTACCTCTATCTTCTCTCCTTCTCCCTCATAAACATCACATCTTACAATACTTCTGTTCCCTCATTGTTCATCATTTGAAACAGTAAACCCTTTTAGCCAACTTACTACTTATATTGTAGACAATAATTGAACACTTCATTTCTGTCTATTGTGACAAAACTGTAAACGCCTTAATAGGACCCATTTGGTTTAAAGTGGGATATCATTTGCACTGGGTGCTGTTAATATTGGTCTCACCCTTAAAGGTGAGGTACTGGAAGCCTGCAGGGATACTGTGAGACTACAGGGTACAATCTGTACTGCCTCAGCTCCATACTGCTAGATGAAAAGACACACAAACAACATGAAAAAACAAAGGAACAAAGTGCCTCAAACAAATCAAGATGTTCCAACAATAGAATCCATAGATAACACAGTAGAAGAAATATCAGAGAAGGAGTTTAGAAAATGCATAGATTGATCTTCGAAATAAAGAATGAGAGAAAATACAGGAAGTAAAAGATCACTTCAATAAAGAGGTAGAGATTATAAAAAAAAGGAATCAAGCAGAAATCCTGGAAATGAAGGAAACAATAAACCCATTAAAAATTCAATGGAAAGTATCACTGAGAGACTAGATCACTTGGAAGACAAAACCTCAGACAATGAAGACAAAATACATATACTTGAAAATAAAGTTGACCGCACAGAGAAGATGGTAAGAAACCATGAACAGAACTTCCAAGAAATATGGGATAACATGAAAATACCAAATTTAAATTTAAGATTTATCAGAATAGACCAAGGCATGGAGATACAAACCAAAGGAAAGCACAATCTCTTCAACAACATAGTATTTCAGAAAACTTCCCAAATCTAAAGAACGAAATGGAAATTCAACTACAGGAGGCTTACAGAACCCCAAATGTACAAAATTACAGCAGACCCACACCAAGGCACATTATAATGAGATTGACTAACATATAGAATAAGGGTAGAATTTTAAAGGCTGTGAGAGAAAAAATCAAATTACATAGAGGGGGAAACCAATTCAGATCTCAGCTGATTTCTCAATCCAAACCCTCAACACTAGGAGGTCCTGGAATAACATATGTCAAGTTCTGAAAGAAAATGGATGCCAACTGAGAATTTTATATCCAGCAAAATTAAGCTTCAGATTTGAAGATGAAATAAAAATCTTCCATGATAAACAAAAGTTAAAAGAAGTCACAACTAGAAAACCTACTCTACACAGAACATTCGCAGCAAAATATTACATGAGAAGGAAATGAAAAAAAAAACAAAAAAACAATGAAAACCAGCCAAGGGAGGGACTACACTAAAGGAAAGGTCAAGTAAAGGAGAAACTAACTCAAATTAAAGACCAAAAATAAACCAAAATGACCGAGAATATAAATCATATCTCAATAATATCCCTGAATTTTAATGGCCTAAACTCATCAATGAAAAAACATAGACTGGCAGATTGAATTGAAAAACAGACCCAACAATATGCTGTCTTTGAAAGACTTAGCTCCTAGGAAGATATTCATAGACTGAAGGTGAAATGTTGGGAAAAAACACATCACTCACATGGACTGCATAAACAAGCAGGGGTTTCCATCCTCCTACCAGACAAAGTGAACTTCAAACCAAAGTTAGAAGGGATAAAGAAGGACATTTCATACTGCTTAAGGGACTCATACACCAACAAGACATAACAATTTTAAATATATGTGCCCCAAACAGTGGAGCATCTATGTACATCAAACAAACCGTCTCAATTTCAAGAATCAAATAGAAAACACAATAATACTGGGTTACTTTAACACACCGCTCTCACCACTGGATAGATCTTTCAAACAAAAACTAAACAAAGATATAGAGAGCTGGGGATATACCTCAGTAGGAAGAGTGCTTGCTTAGCATGCACAAGGCCCTGGGTTCAATCCCCAGCACCACAAAAAAGAAAGAAGAGAAAGAAGAAAGAAAGAAAGAAAAGAAAGAAAAGAAAGAAAGAAAGAAAGAAAGAAAGAAAGAAAGAAAGAAAGAAAGGAAGGAAGGGAGAGAAAGAAGAAAGAAACCATAGAATTAAATGATACAATCAATGATTTAGACTTAACAGACATATATGGAGTATTTCATCCATCACTGAGTGAATACACTTTCTTCTCAGTGGCACATGGATCCTTCTCTAAAATAGACCATATGTTATGCCACAAAGCAACTCTCATCCATCAAATACAAAAAAATAGAAATTCTACCCTTTACTCTATTAGATCATAATGGAATGAAACTAGAAATCAACAATATAATAAAAAATAGAAGTTACTCCAATACCTGAAGACTAAATAGCATGCTATTGAATGATAAATGGATAAAAGAAGAAATCAAGGAGGAAACAAAAAGTACTTACAGGTAAATGAGAACACCAATATAACACATCAAAATTTCTACGATGCTATGAAGGCAGAGCCAAGAGGAAAGTTCATTGCATTGAGCTCATACATCAAAAGAATAAAAATTCAACAAATAAATGACCTAATATTACATCTCAAAGTCCTAGAAAAAGAAGAACAAATCAATACCAAAAGCAGCAGAAGACAGGAAATAATTAAAATCAGAGCTGAAATCAATAAAATTGAAACAATTGAAAAAATTGACAAAACAAAAAGTTGGTTCAAATAAAATTGATAAACCCTTAGCCACACTAACAAAAAGAAAGAGAAAACTCAAACTTGTGATGACAAAAGAAATATGATAGATACTATTGAAATACAGAAGATAATTAGAAACTATAAATTTACACTCAAATAAAATAGAAAAACTTGAGGACATCAACAAATTTCTAAGATATATGATCTATCCAAACAGATGGAGGAGGACATACACAATTTAAACAATTTCAAGCAATGAAATAGAAGATACCATCAAAAGCCTACCAACCAAGAAAAGCCAGATGGATTCTCAGCCAAATTCTACAAGACCTTCAAGGAAATTAACACCAATGCTCCTCAAATTATTCCATGAAATAGAAAAGGAGGGAACACTTTCAAACTCATTCTATGAGGCTATATCACCCTTATACAAAAATCAGACAAAGACATATCAAAGAAAGAAAACTTCAGACCAATTTCCCTCATGAACATAGATGCAAAAATTCTCAATAAAATTCTGGCAAATTGCATACAAAAACATATTAAAAAGTTAGTGCACCATGATCAAGTGGGCTTCATCCCTGGAATGCAAGGTTGGTCCAACATACAGAAATCAATAAATGTAATACATCACATGAATAAACTTAAAGACAAGAATCATATGATTATCTCAATAGACACGGAAAAAGCATTTGACAAAATATAGCACCTCTTAATGTTCAAAACACTAGAAAAACTAGGGATAGTAAGAACCTACCTCAACATTGTAAAGGCTATCTATGCTAAGCCCATGGCCAACATCATTCTTAATGGAGAAAAATTGAAAGCATTCCCCCTAAAAACTAGAACAAGACAGTAATGCCCTCTTTCATCACTTCTATTTAACATCATCCTTGAAGCCCTAACCAGAGTTATCAGACAGATGAAAGAAATTAAAGGGATATGAACAGGAAAAGAAGAACTCAAACTATCACTATGTGCCAATGATATGTTTCTATATTTGGAAGATAAAAAAAAATTCCACCATAGGCAAACAAATTCTGGTTCTGGAGTTTTGATTGACTTCTCTTGAAGCTCTGTGGAAAAACCAGTTTTGCCTTCATTTGAAATTCATATTCTTTATCTCAAATACATGTGTGCTTTTTGAGTTTTCCTTTGAACTCATCCTAATGTCTATTTTCCTCATATGATTCAAGTAAAGTAAAAACCTTTAAAGAAAAAAAAAACAATAACCAAATACCCTAGATATAAGTGGTCTCAGGAGGGAAGGCCGAAGGAGTAGAGATGAGAGCAGAGCAGCTATGCCAAGGAAAAGACTTACCTGTCCTGGACCAGTGAGCAGACTGGATCCACACGAAAATTTACTGGTCTGCTTGTCAATAACTTAACACATCCTGGCTGCTGGTACATGCAGGAGGATGATCTGAAAGGCATGCTGTTACAGAGATAACTATTTCAAAGAGGGGGTTGGATAAGATTCCATTCAACTATAAGAGTCTATGAATCTATAAAATAATTTATAAATAGGCAGAATCTTCTGTTAAGGCAAAAATAGGATACCTGCCTAAAACTGCCACTGTTAGGGTCATTTAAATGGAATAAAAGAATTGTTTTTTCCAGAGTGTCTCTTTTCAAATGCAATAAGTTATCTGGGTAGGGTAGCACTTTAGCACAAATAGATGATTTATTTGAAAACTAACTGGAAGAAAGTGTGGGCTCATGGGAATGGTAATCAACTGGGAATAAGATTTTGGTTTGAATCTCCTACTTACGAACTGTGCGGTCTTAGGCAAGTGATTAGCTTTTTAAGTTTCTGTTTCTTCATCTATTAAATGAGAATAAAAATATCTATTCTCAAACACCAAAGATCTATACATTTTGTTGGTACAGATCTGGAAGGCACACTAGCTCTAGACCCAATAGTTCTGGAACATCATAGGATGGCATGTCCCTTTAACTAACAGCAATCAGCTTTCATCATTCAGCATTTTACTGGCTTCTCTAACCAAAGAGCAGGAAGGAAACAAAAGGTATAGGAATTGGAAAAGAAAAAATATTGTTAATATTTGTTGACAACATGATTATTTACATAGAGAACCTAAGAGGATGTATAGGCAAACTATCAGAACTATTAAAAGAGCACAGCGTTGCTAAATTCAGAATCAACTTACAAGAACTAAGTAGGAAATGTAATTGTTAAGAGTTGCTGTTACCATATCCACAAAAATTAAAAGATATTAACAATGGGTCTGTGAAAATATATTTATTGAGGGACATTAAAAGGTCCTAAATAAATGGAGCAATATATCATGTGTGCAGAAGGAAATACCCAATATTATAAAAACAGTCAATTTCCCCCAAATTAATCTACAAATTCAATGCCATTCCAATAAAAATCCTAAGTCGATTATATCTGTGTATAAGGAAACTCACAAGCTGATCTTAAAACATGAAGTAGAAAAGATCCAAGAATAGACAAGAGGTCTTTGCCTTACTGCATGTGAGAATTTATTATACAACTATATTAATTAAAACAGTGTGGTTTTGCAAATACAGTGATAAATAATTCTACTAGAATAAAGAAGCAAACTCAGAAACAGGCCCTAAGATACAATAACTTGGTATATTAAAAATAGAAGTACCAGATGATCCAGCAATTCCACTGCTGGGAATTTATCCAAATGAACTGAAATCAGGATCTCAAAGAGTATTAGATATTATGTTCTTTGTAGAACTATTCACAAGAACGAAAATGTGGAAACAACTAAATGTCCATCAATGGATGGATGAATGGATCAAGACAACGTGGCATAGGCATACAATAGAATACTATTAAACTTTCTTTTTTAAAAGAAAGGAAATTCTACAATATGTGACAATGTGGATGAACTTTTGAGAACATTATTCTAAGTGAAAGAAGCCAGTCAGTTTGAAAATTACAGTATGATTCCACTTATACAAGGTATTTAAAATAGTCACATACAGAGACTCTAAGGACAGAATGGTGATTACCAGGTGCCGGGGGAGAAGGAAATGAGTAGTCATAATCAACAGGCATACAGTTTCATTCACTTAAGCAAGATGAATAAACTCCTGATATCTGCTGTACAACATTGCACCTACAGTCAATAATAATATATTGTACACTTAAAATTTTGTTAAAAAGGTAGATATCATGTTAAGTGTTCTTACCCCCAATAAAATAAAATAGAAATTAATGTATTACAGAGATGGCATCACAGATCACTGGGGGAAGGATGGACAATGTAATAAATGGTACTAGAACTGTTGATTATCAATATAGGAAAATGAAATTAGAATCCTACTTCATATGGCTTATATAGCATGGCATGAAAAAGTAACTTTTTAGTGCTCTAAAATTTTTTTTGGAGAATAGTTTTGTGCCCCTCAGGTAAGGCAGGATTTCTCAGGTAAGACTCAAAAAGCACAATATCAGGAAGGATAAATTTAAAAGAAAATTCAATATATTATTAAATATGCTAACTACATTAAAATGGAAAAAAGACACCACAAATAAACTTAAAAGTCAAACCACAGAATGGCAGGAAATCTTTACAATGAGTACTACTTAAAAAAGGTAAGTTCCAGCCGGGCTCGGTGGCGCACGCCTGTAATCCCAGCACTTGGGAGGCTGAGGCAGGAGGATCGTGAGTTCAGTCAGCCTCAGCAACTTAGCAAGGCCCTAAGCAACTCAGTGAGACCCTGTCTCTAAATAAAAAAAAAAAAAAAAAAGAGGGGGGGGGGTGGCGCAGGGGGGGGGGCCCCCGGGGTTTAACCCCCAGTAACAAAAAAAAAAAGATAAGTTCCAGATTACAAAAGCAGTGCTAGGTCAGTTAGCCAGCATGGAGACAGAGGTTGATAAGCTGGAACTGATGAAAAGTCCAGTTACAGTCTTAAAGGAATTGTCAGTGATAACGTCTCACTATCAAACTTTATATGCACATTTTAAACCAGATGCTGATGAGCAGAAAGAGACGAAGAGCCACACTTATGCTACTTTGAATAAGATCATGATACAAGAGCTACAAAAGTAAACAGACCTGAATTTGTCACCACTGACTTAAGAAAACTGTGACAGAGCAATTAAAATCTCACCTGCCAGACTCATGAAGAAATGGATTGGCAAGAAGAAGCTCTAATGAAGAGATCAGTGCCAGAGAAATTTAGGAAGATGGCTTGTTATCACTTGATGATTAGAGGTCAGGGCTGGTAGAGGAGGAGGAGGTTTGGCTTGAGTGACAGGGTAGTAATGCCTTTAAAATGAGTGGAAAATACAAGAGCAGATATTATCTGTATTAAATTTAGCCAAAAAAAAATGGAATGGGGTTCTTGCCAGGTGTCCTCCTGAGAGTAACATCGTCTTTAAACCCTGCGTGGCAATTCCCTGAAGAACCACCGTGATGCCCAGGGAAGAGAGGGCAACCTGGAAGTCCAACTACTTCCTTAAGATCATCCAACTTTTGGATGACTCTCCCAAATGCTTCGCTGCATCCAAGCAGATGCAGCAAATCCATATGTCCCTCCGAGGGAAGGCTGTGGTGCTGATGGGCAAGAACACCATGATGTGCAAAGTCATTTGAGGGTATCTGGAAAACAACCCAGCTCTGGAGAAACTGTTGCCTCATCCCAGGGGGAAGGTGGACTTTGTGTTCACCAAGGAGGACCTCACTGAGATCAGGGACATGCTGCTGGCCAATAAGGTTTCAGCTGCAGCCCCAGAAGACTTCCTTCTTCCAGACTTAAGGCATTACCACTAAAATCTCCAGGGACACTACTGAAATCCTGAGTGATGTGCAGTGGATAAAGGCTGAAAACAAAGTGGGAGGCAGTGAAGCCAACCTGCTGAACGTGCTGAACATTTCCCCCTTCTCCTTTGGGCTGATCATTCAGCAGATATTTGGCAATGGCAGCATCTACCACCCTGAAGTGCTTGACATCACAGAGGAGACTGCATTCTCAGTTCCTGGAGTGCGTCCGTAACGTTGCTAGTGTTTGTCGGCAGACTAGTTATCAACTGTTGCATCAGTGTCCCATTCTAACATCAATGGGTACAAGAGTTTCCTGACTTTGCCTGTGGAGACTGACTTGCTGGTAAGGCAAAGGCCTTCTTGACTGATCCATCTCATTTGTGACTGCTGCCCCAGTGGCTGCCACTACTCCTGCCACTCCTGCTGCTGCAGCTCCTGTCAAGGTTTGAAGGCAAGGAACAGTCAAAGGAATTGGTGAGGATATGGGATTTGGTCTCTTTGACTAACCACCAAAAAGCAAAAACTCAGTCAGCTTTATATGCAAAGCAAAGAAATAAAGGCTTACTTCTTTAAAAATAAAAACAATGTAATGGGAATGAGGAATTTAAAAATATGCACACTTAGTTTTGTAGTTTTAACTAAGGAAGTCCCTTAACACTATTTTGGACCTGTTTTCTTTTTGTATAGTTGAGATTATGTAGATATTCAGACTTGTCGTAAAAGAATGTTTATATATATTTCAGTCAGTGTGTGAATGAGTATGCTTTAGAAATTAAAGAACAGGCAAAATATTTATATTATATAATTTATATATATACATATGTGCATATATACATATATATATATATAACTTTCCTTTTTGGAAATGTTGATTACAGATGGGAATCATTGGCGAGACCATTGGTATATGACATGTAATCTCTCATAAAACCTAGCTAATGTAGTAAGTTGGCTTTCCTGTGATAGGCTCACTTTATTTCTTTTCCCTCTTCCTTCCGCCTGCTAATGTTGAGCAACATGAGCTTGTCTTCTTTTTGAGTGTCCCTGTGGCATTTCAGTAATCCGTTTGTTGTCTTTCAGCCTATGTTTGTGATTGTTTTTGCAGCATTGGGGATTGAACTCAGGGCCAGCATGCTGAGCAAGTGCTGTACCACGGAGCTACATCACTAGCCCTGTAATTGTTCATTCTATATGAAAGAAAGCCAGATGCCATGGTACGTGCCTCTAATCCCAGCCACCCAGGAGTCTGAAGCAAGAGGATTTCAAATTCAAAGCCAGCCTGTCTCCAAAAAAAAAAAAAAAAAAGGTAAAAAATGTAGATGAAAGCTTCATTGAAACACTTATCTGCTACTGGTCAGTTTTGTATGTGTGAACCAATTTCCCTACTTATCTTTAAATAACTTTTGGCAACAAAGTGATTGTCCAAAGTAGATACAGGACTGGGGAAGTAGCTCAGTGGTAGTGTTTGCCTAGCATGTGTGAAGGCCTGGACTTGATTCTCAGCACCACAAAAACAAAAAAACAAAATAGAGACAGATTTTAATAAAGTTGTGGAATGGAAGGTATAGCCCAGTGGTCAAACATGTGCTTAGCATGTGTGAGACCCTGGGTTCATTCATCAATACTAAAAAAAAAAAAAAAAAATTATGGCATTATTTATAACAGCAATACACATAAACATCTGGCTAATAAGGGGAGAATAGGAAAATAAATCATGGTGTACCTATCAGATTACTGAATAATCAATAAATTATTACTGTTAATGTTCTTGGAAATGCTGAAGCTATACCAAATTGGGGAGAGAAGAAGCAGGTACTTCAGATTTATAGTTAAGATTGGGCTTTGGAGTCATATCTGAGATATAAGTCCAGTAGTCCCTCCTTTTATCTGTGGTTTTGCTTTCCATGGCTTTAGTTACCTGTGGTCAACTGCAGTTCAAAAATATTAAATGTCAAATTCCAGAAATAAACAATTCCTAAGTTTTAAATTTCAATAAAAAGGAGTTCTATTAAATCAATAATAAATCAACAAGAGAAAAATGTGAAAAGAATATGAAGAAGAAAGCCACAGAAAAGCAAACCCAATGGCCAAACAATACATCTAAAAGTACTTGGCCTCACCACTATTTAAAGAATTGCAACTTCAAACCACAAAAGGGAGCTGGATGTGGTGGTGCACAGCTATAACACCAGAGACCCCGGGGCCTGAGTCAGGAGGATCACATGCTTGAGGCCAGTCTCAGCAACTTAATGAGATCCTGTCTCAAAAATTAAAAAATATGAGACTGGGGGTGTAGCTCAGTGGTAAAAGTGCCACCGGGTTTAATCCCTAGGAAGGAAGGAAGGAAGAAAGGAAGGAAGGAAGGAAGGAAGGAAGGAAGGAAGGAAGGAAGGAAGGAAGGAAGGAAGGAAAGAAAGAAAATTCACTAGAGGGACTCCTAGGAAAATAGCAAATTGCACATACAGCCATCTCTTCTAAAATCCTCATATTTTAGTGCTTAATTTTATGAAAATCATAAACTCATGAGGACTAAAGAGAAAGGGAGAGAAACATATAGCAACAGAATTTGGGAAGCTACTGACCCAATAAACCTAAGAAAGCACTGGGCACTATGGCACATACCTGTAATCCCAGTGGCTGAGGAGGCCAAGGCAGGAGGATGGCGAGTACAAAGCCAGCCTCAGCAAAAGCGAGGTGCCAAGCAACTCAGTGAGATGCTGTCTCTAAAAAAATTGCAAAATAGGGCTGGGCATGTGGCTTAGTGGTCACATGCCTCTGAGTTCAATCCCTGGTACCCTCCACCCACCCCTACCCTCCACCCCTCCATTCTAGAAGTGAGGACAGCTGGGATGTCACATGTTCTATTTCAGCTCAGGCTGTTACCAAAAAATATCAGAGTGCCTTTACCAATAAGCATGTATTCCTTACAGAACTTAATAGAAAGGAATGAACCACTGTTGCATCTGCAACATATGAACGAATCTTTTCTCAAATATATGTTTAACAAAAGAAGCCATATAGAAGAGAGTATGAAATCCAACAACAGACAATCTGATCTGTGCTGATGGAAGCTGGGATTGCCTGTGGGGGAAAGAAGAGAGGAAGAAAGAGATCAATTGGAAAGGAACAAGAGGGAAGTTCTAGAGTTATAGAAAATGTCCTATTCCTTGTTTGGAATGGGGGATACATGAGTGTATGCAATTATCAAAAACTCATTGAACTGAACCCTTTAAGATATGTCATTTTATTCCATATAAATTATACTTTAATAATGAATGAATGACAACTAAACAAATAAATGAATAAAAAAATAAAATGGGAAGAAGCTGTGACAAAAGAGTTTCAAAATTAAATATTGGATAGAAGCTCATATTTTCCACTCTTGCGACCCTTTGCTGTTTATAATGTAAGGACCCATTATGGGTGGGAGGGACATCCTGACTATGTTGTTTTGTATTTTCATATTTTTATCTGCTGTAGAGTTCATGTGCAGTGGGACCAGAATGATGGTCTGCTTCAGAACTCTGGGCAGAACTGGACAATCTGTTCTTTTGAGCTACACAGACACTAAAAAGAAAATTCTCAGTCCTAGACTTCATCTTATCTAACCCCCATCCAATCCATGGATCTCCCTTAAACATTCTTGGCAAAGGGTAAGGCAATCTTATGCTTGAATTTCTTCAGAGACAAAGAAATGTCCTCCTTTCCAGTAACAATGATTAACCCTTACTGAGTGATAACTATGTGCCTGTCCGTTTTATTTAAGCCCTTGGCATGTATTGATTTAACAGAAATCAACTCATTCTGAGTTTGGGTAGCTCTGTCTATAGAAAGTTCAGAAAGAGCTAGGGAAAGGATTCCAAAGGTTCCCTCCTATCCTCCTAAGCCTCTGACCAAGGAGGAATGAGCTTTTCATCTTGGAATGGGAGGCTCATGGAAATTACAGGGGAAGGTAGAGTTTGTGTTCATTGTGTTACATGTTGATGATATTGGGCTCTAGTAATAGTGATGGCAATATTTAACATTTATTGAAGCAAGTTTTGAATTTACATGTTATTTACCCTCACTTATTCCACAAAACAACCTTATTTTTCCACAGATGAACAAACTGACATTTTCAAAGATTAAGTAACTATCTCAAGGTCATAGAAATAGTAGACAGCTTTCTAGCCCAGGGTGTCTGACACAGAGGCTGAGCTATACAAGTCTGCACAAGTTTTCAAAGTTACTATGTTTCTGAGAAGTGTGTAATAGAAAAAAAAAAAAAAATCTTTGTCCTGGAAGTAAAAAGAGCTGAGTTCTGATTCCTCTTTTGCTACTTTCTCTGTGAGTTCGAACAAACTGTTTTTCTCATTTCCATAAGTAGGAAACAAAAGAGCTGAACTAGATGGTTACCAGGCCCAAGTCTAACTCTGGGAATCTATGTTCTAAGCTGAAGGTGTCAATCATCTTTCCCCATCTGGGATGTGCCTAGCATGCATTTCTTGGGCATCCAATTAGCATGTGAAGATGATAACGAGGATGACGAATGAATGCATGGATGAATGAATGAAAGAAGTAGAACCTTTAACATCACCCTTGCAGATAGCTGCCCCCGGTTAGAAGTTCTGAAAGAGCAAAGAGGGTTCCTGTCACCCTTTTCAGTTTCAGTTTCTTTACACCAGTTGAGTTGGCCTTAAATCTGGGGCTTAAATAAATAAAGCCAGCTTTGCCCCACACTTTCCTCTCAGGACCCAGCTGTAGGATAGAAGCGGAAAGTGAATATGCGGAGTGGTCGATTAGTTCACTGCCCTTATGACCTCTGACCCCTGCTGGGCCACCTCATCCATTAGCTGTCCTCATCCCCTTCCACCCTCCTCTCTCTGCATTTGAGCTGTTGTCCTGCCATTCTCTTTCAGCAAAGAAACATGCTCCAGCACTGGGCCAGCAGCTTCCACTTTTGCTCTTTTGTCTCCTCCCTCTGTTGCTCTTGTTGCTAACCTGGTCACCACTCCTTGACCCTACTGCTCTTGTCCCTCCTGGGGTTGGGGAGGGTCAGTACTCCAAGGTAGGACTTGCTAGGAGAAAAAAGGCAAGCTGTGCTTTCCCTTTCTGTTCAGGTTTTCATTCCACAAACAAGCATCAATCCTACTCCTTCTGCCAGAAATGTCATGGAATGCTTTCCCTGGGATGATGACTTCTTTGAAAAGCAAGTGTTTTGAAAAGTCCACGTGGGTGATGTCAGCAGTATGTTCATTTAAAGTGTTGGCTATTTCTCTGTGAGGCGGGAAACACACACACATGCACACATACGTATGTAAATACATATATGCATATATAGTGTGTTGTTTGAGAGGGGAACAGCTAATTTGAGACTATGGGTGATATTTGTGTATAAATATTAAAGCAATCATCCAAAGGAGAAAAAAATCTACTTTTATTACACTTGAAAAAAAAAACCTTTCAAATGTTGATAGCATCAGCTAATTATTTGGAGTGCCAACTTGGAGAGAAAAGGAGCTGGCGGTTCCCTTTTATCAGAAAAGGAAAGTATTTTGGAATCAGACCCACCAGGTTTAAATCCAAGTCCTGCCACTTGTAAAGTGGGTGATTTTTGGTAATAATAGTGACTCCCACTTTCTGAGTGTGTTCAATGTGCCAAGCACTTTACATCCATCATCTCTTTTCATCCTCATAATAAGCAGTGTGGTAGATGTTATGATCAATTATCATCTTCATTTTACACATAAAGGAATGAAGGCCAGAGAGAAATGAAATTGTTATTGGCTTAGGGTTGTGTAAGTGGTAAAGGGCAGAAAGGAACGAGAACAAGGTATGCTCCACTCCTGAGTTCTTAAGTGCAGAGTGCTGCTTCCTCCGACTTAAAGTACTTAAGCTATTCAACCTTTATGAGCTTTGGTTTCCTGCCCTGTGAAATGATCGCCTGTAAAGCACCTACCAGCAGTAACGAACAACTGAGTGCTTACTGTATCCCAGACTTGTTTCTGGACGTTGACATACCTTATTTCATTTAATCCTCACAAAATCCTAGTAAATAGGAACTATGATCCTCATTTTACAGAGGAAGAAACAGGATTAGAGAGGAAGTAACCCAGGTCACCCACAGCTACCCAGTGGCAGAACTGGGATTTTAATTTGAGCCTGTTTGACTCCAGAGCCCATGATCTTTCTTCTTCCGACTCCATGACAATTGCCTCAGAAAAACACACCCAGGAAGATGGGATGCACACAGAGAAAGGGTGACAGAAACAGGGGGACAGAGGAAATTAATTCCAATTGAGGGTAACAGGGACAGCTTTCTGAAAAACATAGAAACTCACCTGGTGAAAATTTATTTTAATGCTGTAAAGACTCAGAGTTAGGAACACCATTGTTATGTACCAATGGTGATGCTAATGAAGCCAGCTTCTTGTCATGAACATGTCCAATAAACAGCAAGGCAAGTACTTGTATCTTATTCGTATCTTATCTGGTGCCACCCCTCCCCCTTTCTCTTCCTACCTTAAGAGTTCCAGGATAGTGCCTGGCACAGATATTTCCAAAATGAGTAAGTGAATGATCCCCCTGAAGGGTCTTGAGATTGCTGCAGCACCAAATCTTGAAGACCCCTTTCCCTCTCATGTTTCTTCCTGCAGCTCCTCTGACAAAGCCCACAGGCTGAGTGATGGGGGACACTGTACTAGAGATGACATATGGTTCTTTGTTATCTAAATCTTTTCACATTCCTCCCCATCCCCTTTTTGCAGCCAAGTCATAGTGATATTGAAATGCAACTTTGGATAGTGAACTATGATTCACAACCCTGAAGATGATTGTTCAGGAGAGATTGTTCAGGGCACCTCCGTATTCCTGTCTAAAATAGACCACCTCTCCATTAGGATTTTCCTAGGTTTTTCTGCTTTTCCCTGGGACCCATGTACTCAGTTCAAGCAGCGAAAAGAAAGGGAGCAACATGCATCTAACAGGCATGCCAGGGGAAGCTCAGTAATTGCTCCATAATTTAAATAACAGCAGCCCTTGGAAAGAGATGACCATGGTATTCCAGCCTAGGCTGCAGAGTAAGTTTGCAAAGATGCCTCAGTTTTTGTGCTTACTGCTCTGGGAACCACAGCTCTGTTGCTCAACCTACTATCAAAACAATGATGGAAAAGCGAAGTGAAACATGGTGCTGGAGATGGAACCAGGACCTTGGGAGTGCTGGGCAAGCACTCCACTACAGAGCTAAGCGCCAAGTCCCAAGGTGAAGTGCTTTTGATTCTTCATGCCACTAATGTACATTGACATTAAACTAGTCATAGATATAGGAGTGAAACAAAAGTGTTTCCTTCCCTCTGTTCTTAAACCATTTCAACCACATCACATGTGGGATGCCATATGTCCTACCATTATCAACTGTATCAGTACAGTCAGTAGAACTGATACTTAGGGGGCTGGGGATATAGCTCAGTTGGTAGAGTGCCTGTCTCACAAGCACAAGGCCCTGGGTTCAATCCCCAGCACCGCAAACAAGAAAAAAAACTGATACTTAAGTTCTTCGGCAATAATCACATGCTGAGTCTAACACAAGATCATGTAAAAATGGGCACTTCAGATTTTATTTATTGATTATTATATACAATTGTCTTATTATGAAAAGACTCTATTGGATACTAACAATATCAAATTTTGTAACACAGAAGAGTAGATGAGGCCTCCTAATTCCCTACTGTGTGATACTAAATAAACTCACTGCTTCTCTCTACATTTCATTCTTCCTTTGTAACCAATTAGGTGATGAATGTTTGAGAAGACTCAAAATAACATAAAACAACAGAGTTTATAAAAGAACATGTTCAAAAAAGTTGGGCATACATCTCAATTTCAACAAACCACATCTTAAGTACCAAAGACTCTTATATAATATTATTTTTTTAAAATACTTTTTTAGATGTTGATAGGCCTTTATTTTACTCACTTATTTATATGTGGTGCTAAGAATCGAACCCAGTGCCTCGTACATGTTAGGCAAGCGCTATACCACTGAGCCACAACCCCAGCCCTCACATAATATTCTTTTGTAAAAACTTGAGTTTCAGTCGAGTGTGGTGGTGCATGCCTGTAATCCCAGCACTCAGGAGGCTGAGTCAGGAGGATCGCGAGTTCAAAGCCAGCCTCAGCAACTTAGCGAGGCCCTAAGCAACTCAGTGAGACCTTGTCTTTAAATAAAATACAAAATAGGGCTGGGGATGTGACTCAGTGGTCGAGTGCCCCTCGGTTCAATCCCCAGTACCAAAAAAAAAAAAAAATTGAGTTCCTTTTATGCTAGTTTAGAACATTCTTTTTTTTTTCAAGTAATAAATTTGAGAGGTTGAATTAAACCTAAATTTACATAAGTTCACCCTGTGCAGTTGATGGCATAAAAATATTTTTATTGCATATATTATCAGCTGAAACATTTGTCATGTAGTGTATTAACTTCCTACTCTTTTAATGCAAGTACCTACCTTTGACTTATATTATGTTAACATTTTATTGTTCATTCCAAATGATACTTTTTCTGTATTTTTATTTGTAAAATAGAAATCTATGCCAAAGCAATTAGGTAAAAAAAAAAAAAAAAAAAAAAAAAGGCACACATTAAAAAGAGATAAGGAGAGGAAGATTTTAAAAATGTAAATCTTTATATAATTTAACATTCACACTAATTATGACAACCTAGTTTTAATTTTTTCTGAAGAATTTTGACCCCAAAACTAAGTAACAATTCTGTGGTAGAACCATGGTACATCAACAAGCCAATTACATATTCAGCAACTTTTATTTTATTTTATTTTGGTACTGGGGATTGAACCCAGGGAAAGTTTTAACCACTGAACCACATCCCCAGCTCTTTTTATTGTTTATTTTAAGACAGGGTCTTGCTAAGTTGTTTAGGGCCTTGCTAAATTGCTGAGGTTGGCCTTGCATCCTCCTACCTCAGCCTCCCAAGCCACTGAGATCACATGTGTGAGCCACTATGCCCAGTTAGCAATGTAGATTTTAAAACTTCAAGGGCCACACAGTGATACTCAATATCTGTGAGAAATCGTATAAATTACTAGTCTCAGGGAGATCATAGTTTCAACATTTTACTGTTATCCTTTTGATAATGTCAGATCTTTGCAAAGCTGAGATTCACGCAGTTGCCATGATTAAAGGCAAGTAGTGTGAAAACCAGTGCAAAGTAGAAAATGAGCATGTTAAGCTCAAGGTCTGAGAGACTGTGCTGACCCAACATGCTCATCCATCCCAACACCAGGTGAGTGTGATTATTTCAAAATGAGATTTAAATACTTATTTTTTCTTCCAAACTGTATCTATTATTTTTTCAAGTAGCTACTAAATTGTGAATTCATAAATAAGTGTTGACATATTTGGACCTAACAACTTAGTGAATGAATTAGGTGTTTCTTTTAGTCTGAGTTACTACTTAAAAATGACAGAGATACCGCAAGCACAGTTAATCAAGAAAGTTTGGGAATCTTGGTTTTCTCAACTGTAAACTGAATCTAATAATACTACAACATAGCATTACAATGAGATTAAATGAGTTAATATACAAAAAGTATTTAGAATAGTATCAGGCACCTTGTCATAGCAATAGTATTGCCACCTCATTATCTAGGACAGTTCTCTTCAACAATCCTACACTCATTCCATGTGGGAGAGCAAAAGAATTTTAGCACTTGTCTGTATGAGTAACAATAAAATTTTAAACCACTATCATTTTCAGAAGTTTCCACTTAAAATTACTCTAGAAAGACAACAGACATCACTTCATTTCTTTATTTTTCTTTGATTTTTTTGGTCTTCTGAGATTGAAATCTTCATCCAATTGGGTTTTTAAAAAAATGTTTTGGTTATGGGTGGACACAATACCTTTATTTTATTTTTATGTGGTGCTGAGGATTGAACCCAGTGCCGTGAGCTAGGTGAGCACTCTACCACTGAGCCACAACCCCAGTGCCCCAATTGATTTTTTAACTATCAGAAACATAGAGTTAGTTGCTGATACATAAAAGAGTTTCAAAAAATAGCTATCAAAAACTCTTCCATGGGCTGGGGACATAGCTCAGTTGGTAGAGTGCCTGCCTTGCAAGCACAAGGCCCTGGGTTCAATCCCCAGCACCACAAAAAAAACAAACAAACAAACAAAAAAAAAAAAAAAAAAACCTCTTTTGCAGCCAGGTGCAGTGGCACATGCCTGTAATCCCAGCAGCTTGGGAGGCTGAGGCAGGAGGATGTGAGTTCAAAGACAGCCTCAGCAAATTAGCACAGCCCTAAGCAACTCAGTGAGACCCTGTCTCTAAATAAAATACAAAAAGGGCTGGGATGTTGCTCAGTGGTCAAGTGCCCCTTAGTTCACACCCTGATACCAAAAAAAAAAAAAATTTGCAATAAGTTTATGTCATTTTAAAAACAAAATGTGTGTTTTATTGTGTTCTTGGAAAACTATAACAATGCTTTTTCCTTCCACCCAGGCCCCACTCCCAACTCTAAGTTTCCATAACTGTTCTGCTAAGGAGGTGGGAGAGCTAACTTCCTATATATATACTGATATAGCCTTTGTCTTCTTGTAGCTTAACATAGCTGAGGTAATAACTGAGCTCAGAAGTGCTTTACTTATCTTTTTTTTTAAGTTTTGATTTTGATATAACTTTAGACTTATGGAAAAGTTGTAAAATGTACAAAAAAGTCCTGTATATACCTTACCCAGATTTCTTAAATATTGATTTGTTCTATCAATTACATTTTGATCGTTTCATTCGTATAGTATCTGACAGATGTCTCCACTCTAAATTCACACAATTTTTCTCTTTATAACTTATAAATACTTCATAGGGACATATTTTGTGACTATGTGAATGTCCCATCTCTCATCCAAATTCCACCCACTCATTTTATCATTCATTGATGACTCAATTATTACTACTGCAATGGTTGCCAAATAGTAATTCTGATTCCATCATTCTTTTTACATTCATTACTTGGTAGTCTACTGAGACTCACTTGCCTTTTTCCCACATTTATTTGCTTGTTATTTACTTATGTGTTTTATTCAATGGGCTATGGTACATTATGTTTATTATTTATTTTTATGCATAATTTATCCAGACTTGGCTAGCAAGAAATGCTTCAGAATGACTCTTGCTCATTTTGATGTGTCCCATATTTTTTGAGTACTTCCAAATTTACTAGCTTAATAACATTGTCAAGGTTCGTATTGCACTTTCCCAGCCCTAGCCTTGGAATTAGCCAGTTTTCCAAGGATCTCTGCTTCCTTTTTTCTTTTTCCCCCTCTGCTTCCTTTTAAGAGCAAATAATTTAGAAACCAAGATCTGGGTGGTAGGTATGCTCACTGATCCTGGGGTATCATTGCTTCTTATCTTTCTCAATGAATAGGCCCAGGAAACACAAACACACACATTTGTGTTTATACTAAAAACCACGAGTTTTTACTGTCCTGTCCAATCCTTTATTTATTTTTTCTTTTCTTTCTTCTTTTTTTTTTTTTTTTGTCTTGTCCATTCTGAACCAACACTGCAGGTTTCAGGATCCATTCTTTTCCATATTTGTAACCCTCTCTCAGTGAGGAAACTAAAACCCCATTGTTCATAAAATATTTACTTATTTCCTCAATCCCAGAATATACAGAAAGTAGTTTTAGAATCACGACCAAATACACACACACACACACACACACACACACACACACACACGTTAGAAAGAAAACCCACTGTTGTGAGAAAGCAAACTAAAACTAAATATTCATTCATGGTTCAATTTTTTCTTTATACAGAAATTATATAATTAAAAATTTATTCTAGGGGCTGTGTTTGTAGCTCAGTGGTGGAGCACTTGCCTAAAATGTGTGAGGCACTGGATTCAATCCTCAGCACCATGTAAAAGTAAATAAGTAAAAAATAAAGGTGTACAAAAATACAATAACATTTTTTAAACAACAAATAAATAAAAATTGTACTCTAGCTGGCACAGTGGAATATGCCTGTAATCCCTGCTAATTGAGCAGCTGAGGCAGGAAGTTTGCAAGTTGAGACCAGCCTGGGCAAGTGAGACCCTCTATCAAAATAAAATTTTAAAAGGGCTGGGGGTGTAACTCAGCACTAGCGCACCTACCTAGCATATGAGGCCCTGGGTTTAATCCCCAACACTGCAAAAAAAATACTTAAAAATTGTATTCCAGAGTTCCTTGGGTGGTTCAGTTCTCCACCATACACATACTTGCTTTTTAGTGTGATTACATGGTTCATTTAAAACTCTTAGGTTGATTTCACTGTCTTCCATTTTAGGATTTCTCCCAAATTTGTAGGGTTGTTGTTGTTTTGTTTTTGTAGCATAAGAAACATTAATGGGTTTCCAGAAGGTAGAATGGTACAAAAGATACATCTATCAGCCAGGCAGAGTGGTACATTCCTATGGTCCCAGCAACTCAGGAGGCTGAGGCAGGGAGAACACTTGAACTCAGGAGTTCAAGATTGGCTTGGGCAACCTAGTGAGACCCTTCAAATATCACTCCCCATCCCTTCTACTCAGTCCCCAGACCCTTCGCCCTTTTTATCTCATACTCATCTATCTGTTGTGGGCCACTCATTAATTTCTGATTTGTCCTTCCTTTTTTTTTCTTTTTGGTCAAAAGAATGGACATATGTATATTTTCTTACTTTCATTTTTTTCTTACCCTCAAAATAGTATATTATAAGATACTCTTTTACACTTTGCTTTTTTCACTAAACAATACATCATAGAAATCATTCCCTGTTGGTTCATAGACATCTTCCTCTTTCTTTTTTTACAGATGTATAGTACTCTTCTGATTTGCTTGCACCATAGTTTATTCAACCACTCTCCTCTATATGGGCATTTGGGTTGTTTCAATTATTTTACAAATACAAACAATGCTGCAATAAATAACCTTGTATGCTCGCATTTTCATATTGCTAAAGGTGAATGTCCAGGGTAAATTCTTAGAAGCATTAGTAGTCCCAAAATAAACTTATTTGAAATGTTTTTAGATAGCCAATAAAATTTTAATAGATTTAAAGTCATTTTGTGATTATTTTCAGTACATATTTGTCCAGAAAGATGTTTTTGTTCTAGATTTTTGAGTCACCAGACTTTCTATATCTTTTACACTGCACAAATATACCTAAACAAATGTGTTCTGCTGATGGTATGCAACTGAATAACAAAACTCTTCCTAAGCAGATTTAGATTTCGTGTGCATTTATTTAATTAGATTTTAGCTCCAAGAGTAATGAATACTGAACAAAAATAATGGAGATGGGAGATCCTTTAGATCTGAGACACGGTGGTATGTAAGAATAGATCACATTCTGCCTGTGGGACTGATCAGGGACATAATATTTTTACATCTCTAAGGAGGAGGCATTTCCTCCCAGCAGAGCTGTTGATCTGAAGTTGCTGAAAACATGATGAATAGTAAAGGGAGCTGTTGCTACAGGGCTGGTTAATTATACTGTAAATCATGCAAACACCGACATGTTGAACAAAAAGCTTCTTCAGACATCTTCTCCTTCTCAATAAAAGAAGAGTTCTTTTAAAAAAAAATAGGCAGATTGGCAATTATCTCAGGCTGAGAATATACAAAATGCTGATGCTAACCCTTAGAGATTCAGAGAAGCTTTATGGCTTTGAAGTTAGTAAGGCATTTTAAAAATGGTTTATAATTATGATTTGACACTCTTGAGTAAGCATTCTAGGAGTAAGGACAACTAACTCCCCCCCCCCACACACACACACACAGTGTATGCTCTCAGTACAATAACATTATTCTGGAATTTTATTATTTGTGTCTTCTTTCTGGAGGCGTCCCGCATACAGAGCATAGGATTTACCAGTAATTCTCCCTCCCTTAGAAAGGTTCATATTTCATTTGGACATCTCTGTGTAATTTGGGATATTACAGATGAAGATCAAAGGTAGGAACTGGTCCTCTATTCCACTGCTGACCAATAATGCCAACAAATCCTCCCTTGTCCCTTTGTCTTTTCCACTGTGAAAACAAAAGAATCTCTTTACGGCACAAATACTTTACCACATTTGCCTTATTGTTTATACTTTGATCATTTCCTTCACATGTACCAGGTTTCTCCACTGTAAATTTACAATTTTTCTCTTTGTAATTATTAATAAATACCTTGTGAAACGTACTTTGTGAATGTCCCATTTCTCATATGTGACAAAGTTTTGTGAAGCACTGTTGAATTTAAAGAAGGATTCTCACTAGGTTTAAGTATGGTATTATTTAAATCACCTCATGCCAGCAGCCTATGCTTGAAGAAAACAAAGTTTCAATAGCTACTACTTTGATCTTGGCACCAACAACCTAAGGCAACACAGCCTTGTTTCAGAGCTGGAGCTATGAAATCACACACATTGGGTTCAAAATCCAGCAAGGCTGCTTACCACCTATATGAAAAATGAGAATAACACCAACCTCACAGAGCTATTGTGGCAGTTCAAGGAGTGCCTATGATCTGAAAAGCACCCAGAATTCTATGCAGCACACAGGAGGCATTCAATACCTGGCAGCTGTTAATAATAACAAAGATGGGGGTGGGGACATAGCTCAGTTGGTAGAGTGCCTGCCTTGCAAGCACAAGGCCCTGGGTTCAATCCCCAGCACTGCAAAAAAATAATAATAATAACAAAGATGTTGTCTTGGTTAGTTCTGAACCCTGTTGAAGTTTCTTTTTGGGGGAGTGGAGATATTCTGCCACATCATATGCTTTATTGTCCATCCAACTTTAGATCAGAGCTGATTTGCAAACAAATAAGATATTATGCACTGTAATTTCTCTACCATTAAGTAAACTGTGGGTGCTATGGACCAGGAGTTCATGGCAACTCTTTTATTTCAATGTGGTCTGTGCACCTAGTAAATTGATTCCAGAGTCCTTTTTCAGATGAGACTGGAGTGCCACCCCGAGGTCAGCTTTGGTGCTGGTGATATTTCCTTGAATTCTGTCTTACTACAAGACTCAACAGTCACATTTACATTGATTTTACTTGCAGAAAAGATTGCAAACAACACTCCATTGACTCTTTTTTTCTTTGAAGTTTTATTTACATTTAATGTAAAATTATATTCAATTTCAGAGTGAAAAATTAATAATGTCAAAGTAGACTCAGCTTTTGGTATGAGTTATAATTGATATTTAAACTATAAAAACACGTCTAAAAACATTAAAACATTGCCCTGTATAAATATCACAAGTAATCCTTATCTTTCATTTTAAAGTTTGAGGTCTTTGAAGCTAGGAATATACTCTTTAATCGAGGAGGACAGAACTGGAAAAAATGAATTCTTAAAAGAGTTGTTATTTTAATGATTAAAATAATATGTTATGCATATTTAAAATCTGATATATATTTACATATGATATATACTATATATAAATGATAGATATAAATTTGATACATATTTTTTGTTCTTTTTAGTTATACATGACAGTAGAGTATAATTTGACTTATTTATACAAACATGAAGTACATCTTATTCTAATTAGGATCCCAGTCTTGTGGTTGTACATGATGTGGAGATTCAATGTGATGTGCTCATATATGTACATAGAAGAGTTATGTCAGAATCATTCCACTGTCTTTCTTATTCCTATCCCTCCCCTTCCTTTCATTTCCGTTAGTCTAATCCACTGAATTTCTATTCTTCCTCTCTCCCTTTTGTTGTATGTTATCTCCCCTTTTGCTGTGTTATCCATTGACTCTTTTTTTTTTTTTTTTTTTTTTTTTTTTGGAACCAGGGATTGAACTCAGGGACACTCGGCCACTGAGCCACATCCCCACCCCTATTTTGTATTTTAGAGACAGGGTCTCACTGAGTTGCTTAGGGCCTCGCTAAGTTGCTGAGGCTGGCTTTGAACTCTCGATCCTCCTGACTCAGCCTCCCAAGTCACTTGGATTACAGGCGTGAGCCACTACGCCCGGCTCCATTGACTCTTGATGGCAAAGAAAAAAAAGTTTAAAAAATACTTCTGAGATTTGAATGTCTTAAGCACTTGATTAGGTTTCTAAAGTACTAGAGTATTGGTATATCTTGAGAATCTGATATTTAAAACTCAGCCCCAAGTTTCTATATTTGGATATTTTACACTGCCACATTACTTTTAAACTTTATTTTAAAAAATAAAGACTTTTTTAAAATTAAAAAAATTTTAAAAATCCAGCCCCAAGGAAAGTGAGGTTTTTGCCTCACTGTGTTATCTACAACAAATCATCCTCTTCTCAGCTTAGATGTTAATTATAGCCCCAAAGCTATGGTCCAGAAGTTTCTAGCTCCCTTTGGAAAGAAAGAATAATTCCTTTTTCCAAATGATCATGAGAAACTACACTCAAGTGCCCCACAGAAATCTCAAACTCAACCTATTCAGAATTAGGCTTATTTTATTTTCCTCACACAAAATTAACTTAATATATTATCTACCTACATTCCCCATGAACAGACCCTCATCCCATCAACTAAGTTGGAGACTTGGAAGTAATTTTAGCTTTCTCCTCCCTTTGTCCTCCCATATCCAATCACATTATGCCCTTAACGTGCCTTAGGTCTGCTCCTGTCTCCATTTCCCAATGCTCCGGCCTTCTCAGTGCCTCAGTACACATGGCCCTTCATGGGTGAGTCCTATACACCTGTCCAGCTCCACTCTTGCTGCATTCTTGTCTCCAGCTTTGTTGAACCACTAGCCAATTCTCAGGCTGTTCCCATGCCTCCTTACATTTGTTACTACTATCCTATTTAAATGCCTTTTACCTGCCTTGACTATTGGTTAACATCTTATTTTTTTAAGGCTTTACCAACTTTATCTTCTCTACAAAGCCTTTCCTAACTTCCTAACAAACCCAGCCCATCCTGCCACTACAGAGTGACTACCGCTTTGCTTTCCGTAACTTATACTGCTGGGCCTAGGGATTTTTCTTGCTCTGTTGGAAAAGAGCTCTTTATATCCAACAGACTCTGAGCTGCTTGAGAGCGAGGACTCTGTCTAATTCATTATTGAATTAGGCCCTAGTCTATGATGGACATGTCATAAAAACAACACCAAAAGTTTGTTGAATGATTGGCAGGGATTAGAGAAAAAAAAATTTCCAAAACATATTTTTCAGGAAGGAGTGATCACTATGTTCATAATAACGAGCTACGCCAACTAGCTACCACTTCAGTGTTATACAGACTTTGTGTTCTCACTTGCTACAGTTGAGAAACCATGTGTGTCTGCCAGTCAGACTGTACTAGTTTTTGGAGAAATTCCAGTAATACAAAACCATGATTCAATTTCCTCACCACTTTTATTGATGATGCTTTTAAATAGTTTTGTTTGTTTTTTTCCTCAAGAGGAAATGGTCTCTTGATGACTCAGCTGCATATTGTTAAGGCAAGAAATGGTATAAGTCCTACCGTTTCCATTCATTCATTTAACCAAAATTTATTACAAAGCCCCACGCAAAAGACACATTGGTCCATTCCTAAATTCACAAGGTTTTCCGTTTCAGAGTCTTTTTTTTTTTTTTTTTTTCGGGGGAGTACTGGGGATTGAGGGGCACTCAACCACTGAGCCACACCCCCAGCACTATTTTATATTTTATTTAGAGACAGAGTCTAACTGAATTGCTTAGTGCCTCCCCTTCGCTGAGGCTGGCTTTGAACTCGTAATCCTCCCGCCTCAGCCTCCCAAGCCACTGGGATTACAGGCATGCACCACTGCGCCCAGCCAGTTTCAGAGTCTTTATCTCACTTCATTAATTCAGCAAGATTCACAGGCCACTTCCACACTAAGAAAACAATATGAAGATAAATGAAACTCAGGCCTAGCCCTTGGAAAGTTCACAGTCTGTGGACAAACATGGAAATAAAACTACAATGCAGGGGCTGAAGTTGTGGCTCAGTGGTAAGAGTGCTTGCCTGGCATGTGTGAGACCTTGGGTTTGATACTCAGCACCACATATAAATAAATAAAAGATCCATTGACAATTAAAAAACATTTTAGCTGGGCGTGGTGGCACACGCCTGTAATCCAAGTGACTCGGGAGGCTGAGCCAGGAGGATCACGAGTTCAAAGTCAGCCTCAGCAACTTAGCGAGGCCCTGAGCAACTCAGTGAGACCCTGTCTCTAAATAAAATACAAAATAGGGCTGGGGATGTGGTTCAGTGGCCAAGTGCAACTGAGTTCAATCCCCGGTTCAAAAAAAAAAAAGGTTTTAAAAAATTAGAATGCAATAGGAAAAGAGCTAAAATAGATGTATTTACAAAATAGCATGAAAACTCACAGAAAGATGGATTGTGTCACACAGGAAACATTCAGGATAAGACATATAAATAGAGTATTGAAGAATACAAAGAGCAAGGGAAAGGAGAAAGGACATTCTAAAAAGAAAGAAAAATATATATAAATTGAGAGTTAGAAGAAACAAAGCTGAAGGGAAATGAAAAAACTAAACCTTAGCAAGGACAAGTGGCTTGCCCAAGGTCTCACAGCTGATAAGTGATAGGATTGAGAGCTGAACCCAAGCTGAAGTTACTCCTGGAAGCATCATAATGATGAAGCACAAAAAAAGTCGAGAACTACCACTTAGGGCCTTCCATATAAATTATGGGAACTCAGACCACATTCAATGGACAACACAGAATCACACAATTTTTAAGCAAAGAAGTAGCATGATCCCATTTGGGCTTTAGAAGTATCACAGGCATGCCCTCCTCCACCTGGTCTCTAAATATTGGAGTACCAGAAGGGTCAGTCCTGGGCCCCTTTTTCTTCTTTATTTATATACTCTCTCAGTGACCACATTCATACTCATGCGTTTGGACATAAGCTTGTCACTACTTGTATAGAGGTTGGGTTTTAGATCAGCTCATGAAGGAAAAAAAATCTCATAAATTTGATTTTTTCTTAAAAATTATTTTAATTACCCTTAAAGTACAGCAGTTGTGGTTTCATGCCTGCTGATTATACTGGCTGTGGTTAGTGTTAGTGTTAGGGTTAGGGTTAGATGACATGCTTGGAAAATTCCTATTTTTAGGGAGTAGACACACTTGGAAGAGCAAGATAATCCTGCTATAGGAGTGAATCAGGGACTTAATCCACCTGAGGGAACAGCAGATTTGCACCTCCCACCTCACGCTCACTCATGCCTGCGCTCCTCCGGTGTAAAGGATCACCCACACGATTTTAAGTACTCTCTTTGCTGAATATAATTGAATTCTAAGAAATTAAATGACTGTAGGATGTGACTCCATTTATATGTCAGTGACTCCCAAATTTATTTTTCCAGTCCTGACCTTTTTTCCTGAGCTTCAGACTTAAAGAACCAACCACCTACTTGGCTGAATGTCTTCACTGTAGTCAACTAGACATCTTACTGTGTGCAAAACATAATAATTCCACCCTCCATGTCTCACCTCCACTAAAAGTTGTTCCTCCTTTAGTCTTTCTTAGTTCAGTAAATGGCATACCATATAACCAGTCAAAAGCCTAAGAGTGATCTTTGATTCCTCCTTTTCCCTCACCTCTCTTGGCCCTTTTATGGTTCATTCTCCAAATAGCCAGAGTAATCTTTTACAAACATTCATTCATTCATCAAACATTTTTTGAAGCTCACAGGAACTATCTATAGATGTACCACCCTGAATGCACCTGATCACGGAAGCTAAGCAGAATCAAGCCAGGTTAATACCTTGATGGGAAAGTACACAAGAACTGGAGACAGGACACAGAAGCAAAATAGATCCCCAAGTTCAGGACTTCCAGAAGAGAGGCAATACTGAAGCAAATAATTTTATATACTACAAATGCAATGAAGAAAATAAAATGATAAACTAATTCATGTTGCTATCTTCATAGAAATTTTCAAGTTTCCTAGCATGTTTATATTAAAATATCCAAATTCCTTATCATGACCTGCTTACCAAATTTTTTGTGATCTAGTTTGCTTGTCCCTTCAACCCTATCTGTAGTACTCCATCACTGCATTGTGGCTCCAGTCACCCTGGCCTCTATTTCCCCAAAGTTCCAAATCTTTTCTCTTCTTCCAACATGTATTTCTTCTATCTGGGATGCCTTCTCTCAGTTCAAATATCACTACTTCAGAGTTGACTAATCTCGCTACAAGCAATCCCCAACACCCTTCTCTATCAATTACACCTTTTGATTTGCTTCACAGTACTTTCTACTTGGGGAGGTTATCTTGTAAATTTGTTAACGCTATCTTCTGTCCCCGCTAAAATGTAATCTCTTTTAGAACAGGAATCTTGGGATGGTGTTCACCAAACTTTCCCTAAAAGTCTAAACAGTGCCTGGACTAAGAAGATACTGATATCTTTTTAAGGGAATTTACAGGTGTCAACCAGCTTTCAGTCAAAGACACGCCCCGCCCTCAAAGGCACTTCCGCCGGAAGCGAGGCCCAAGGCTTTCCGGAAAAGGAAGTCGGCTGCGCAGGCGCCGTGCGTTCGCGAGCCTTTCTGGGTAAAGATGGATGTCCATGATCTCTTTCGCCGTCTAGGCGCTGGAGCCAAATTTGACGTGAAACGCTTCTCGGCAGACGCAGCTCGATTCCAGGTACCGTGCATAGGGGAGCCAGACCGGAGTGACGGAGAAGAAGCAGGAGTGTGAGAATGAGCCGGCCGCGGAGGGAGCCGACGTACCCGGAGACCCCCCGTTCTGGCTCTGTCCCTCCGTGGGGCATTTTTCCACTTTTGGGGTTCAACTTACTCGCCGTCGTAGCCAGTTCACGCTTCCGAATGAATCTTTTCAGAGCCTTTGGTGGACTTAGATGAGCCGGATATAGAAACTTTCCCCACTTCCTCAGAGCAAAATCGAAATTCCTTTTAAAAGGGTCTTTTGCCAAAACGGACGGAAAGAAATTTCGAAAAGTTTTTTTTTTTTTTAACTATAGTCTACCAGATTTGGCTTGATATGCATATAGTTGTATTGGACGTGGTTCTTTTAATTGCCACAACCCGCAGCACGTTAAGTGACCAATGAGAAGAACAAGTTAGAAATAAGAGATTTTATATAGGGAAAGTAGTGAGACTTGAGAGAAGTCATTTGGAGCCCAGTTGTGGAAAAGCTTGAATGTCAACTTTGCTCTAAAGGAATAGAGACATTATTCCCCCAGTGTAACGTGTTTTTGTTTCTTTTGATTGCAGTTTAGTGTCGTTGTTCCCAAGCCAGATGTTCTGGGTCCAAATGCCGGATCTGTAGTTGTTCTTGAGCCACATGTTTTGGGTTCAAATGCCATTTTATAGTTTTGAGACCTTGGTCAAGTTACTTCTTTTTTGTTTGTTTGTTTTTGGAAACCAGGGATTGAACTCAGGGACTCTCAGCCACTGAGCCACATCCCCAGCCCTATTTTGTATTTTATTCAGAGACAGGGTCTCTCTGAGTTGCTAAGGGCCTAGCTAAGTTGCTGAGGCTGGCTTTGAACTTGCGATCCTCCTGACTCAGCCTCCCAAGTCGCTTGGATTACAGGCGTGCACCACCACACCCGGCTACTTAACTTCTTAATGCCTTGTTTGTCGCATCTGTAATACTGCTCTTTGCTATAAGTAGGATTTCTATGAGTATTAAGGAATTTAATATGTATAAAATGCTTAGAAATCTGCTTGACGTATAGTAAATATATGTAAGAGTTCATGTATTATGATTTTTGTTACTATTATAAAGTCAAAAAAGATGGTGTGTTTTTAGATTCCTTTTGCCCAACACACTGATCAGCTCCACAAACATTTGGTGAAAGAATAAAAAAGATGGGCAGTCGTTGGATCTATGTTCTTACTGTAAGTAAGATGAAAGCAATACTATTCTGTCAGTAGATTTCATTTAAAATTTTTTGGGTTTAGGTAGGAAAAAGGAAATATGACTTTGATTCTTCAAAAGTGATCCAGGGACTGGACTTCTTTGGAAACAAGAAGTCTGTTTTATGTGAGTGTGAAGTATCACAACCACACCAGGAACTTCAAAATGAAGAGAAAAAAGAAGAAAGCCTAACTGAAAAGAAGAGAGAGCCAAACAAGAAAAAGAGGAGGAAGATGATTTCAGGTTAGTGGTGGATTTCAGTGTGGTTTTTTTTTTCTATTTAACTTTTTTCACTTATAAATAGTACATGCTAGCTGGGCAGAGTGGCTCTCACCTGTAATCTAGCTACTTAGGAGGCTGAGGCAGGAGTTTTGAAAGCTAGAGATTCACTCAGGCAACTTGGTGAGATCCTCTCAAAATAAAAAGGCATAGGAGTAGCTCAGTGGTGAAGTGCTAGCCTAGCATGCTTGAGGCCTTACGTTCAATCCTCAGTAACAAACACACACATACACATATACACAAACTAAAGGTATATGCTTATAAGTCAAACGATATATAACCATTCTTCAGTTGTTGACATTCAGATTGTTTCCAGGTAGTTGCCATGACAAAGATTGCTACAGTAAAGATATTTATATATCCTTTTGCACATGTGCTTTTATTTCTGTAGAGTGGAAGCACTTAGTGAAAGGGTATGCACATTCCTTTCAACATACACTACAAAATGATTTCCCATACCTTGTCCTTGCTGAATATTATTGGTGTTAAATTTTTTGCCAGTCTAATGAATGAAACTTTTTTACTTATATTTTCTTGATTACTGGTGGGGTTCAGCATCTTCTCATATGCTTTACTGGAATTTATATTTCAATTTTTTTGACTTGTCTGGTCTTACTCTGCCTATTTGTCATGGGATTTTTCCCCTCTGTACTTTACTATAGGAATATTTTTCTTTTTCTGTTAATATCTGTTGTTTCCTAGCCCTTTACCATATTTTGTGAAGTAGATACTTAAGTTATACAGTGATGATGACAAGTAAATTTCCTCCCCCCTCTTTATTTCCAGTCCTGTATTTCTCCATGGGCAACCATGGCTAATCAATTTCTTTTGTATATTTCTAGAGTTATTTTATTCATATATACTAATATGTTCCTTAAAAATATGAATACTCTATTTACATGTTTATATATTCTGTAAACATGAATATTCTATATACACATTGTAATATGAACCTCCGCCCCCCCCCCACCCCACTTTTTTGATGGAGATAGAGTCTGTTTGTTGTCTTGGCTGGTCTTGAACTCACAGTCCTCCTGCCTCAGCCTCCCTAGTTACAGGTACATGCTGTGGTGACAAGTCTTTTTTTTTTTTTTTT
>JAJEJO010000200.1:592743-627633 GCA_020662805.1 Glaucomys volans | reverse complement strand
GGACTGGGGCTGTAGCTCAGTTGTAGAGCATATACTTAGCATGTGTGAGACTTTGGGTTCAATCCCAAGTATCTCACCCAACAAAAAAAGAATTTAACAAGTTCCTCTGTGATAGATATTTAGGTCATTTCTACATTTTTGCTGTTGCAGTGTTACCAGAAATATTGCTTTTCTTAATGTGTATATGTGAGTATATCATCTAATAAGTTCTTATAAGTGGAATTGTAGAGTTAACAAATAGATTTATTTTAAATTTAGATATTACAGAACTATTCACCTGAAACATTTTATCAGTAGGAAGTACACCATTTTGTTCAGTGTAACACAATGTAGTATCTTATCATACATTGTAGGGTTGGCCCATAATTGTTTTGACAAGTTGCTATGTGATAGATATTTTCTTTATTTCCAGACTTTTGCTGATACAATGTAAATGCTGTTACAATGACTGCAAGGAGGTTTGATAAAATCTTTCCCCTCTATTAATAAGAAAAACATGTAGTAAACTTGGCAAAAAGATTTAAATGTTATGTTGCCAGAAATATAGATAGATATTAGAACCATTTCGCATCAAATGTATATAGAATATTGATCTATGATATAATATATAGGCATATATCTATTTTAAATTTTGTTTTATTTATTTAACAGTACTGGGGATTAAACCCAGGGCACTTTTCCAGTGAACTATATCCCCAGTTCTCTTTTATTTTGTATTTTGAGGCATAGTTTGTCAAGTTACCCAGGCTGGCTTCCAATTTGAATCCTCTTCCCTCAGCCTCCCAGGTCACTGGAATTACAGGAGTATACCACACTCCCACGGTATATATCTAGTTTTAATTTGAAAATTCAAGATCTTGTGAATCGGTAATGATTTGGGTGTGTTAGTACCAACTATCTTGTAAAGAGAGTATACTTTTTAAAAGTTACTTATCCTGATAGACACCAGCAATATATGAGAATTTTCTCTCTCTGTGTATTTTCTTTTCATGTATTTTGTACCTTTTTTTTGTGCTAGATTATGCATTTATTTCTCAGTTTATTAAACCTCATTTTTTTGCCATTTTATAGGTTAAATTTGTCTTCTTTATATCTTGTGGGGGGTAGTTTTGACATTTATTATTAGTTTTTTAGTTCTCCCTTTCTTATTTGTAGTTTTATTTTGTTATATTGAAATATTTGATCCTATGATAGATTATCTCAATAGTCTATCTTTTCCCTATTGGATTTCAATACAACTTTTGTTGTATTCAACTTTAATTGATATTCAGGTCTAGCCTAGACTCTGTTCCTCTTCCATTGGTATTTCTGTATTTGTGCACAATACCAGCTTGTTTTCATCACTGTGACCTTATAATATATTTTTTAAAAAATGCAGTAGAGCAGCAAAGTACATTATGTTTTTGACTGGGAAATTATTTTCTCCCTGATGTGATCTATAGAATTAGTTCAGTCTTGATTAAAATTTCAGCAGACTTTTCTGTAGAAATTATCAAAGGACTTCATATAACCAATGTAGTTTAGAAAAGATAAATTTGGAAGACTTAACCCTATCTGATTTCAAGACTTACTATAAAATTAACTAACTACACTAATCAAGGCAGTTGATATTACCAAGAAATAAATAAAAGAGTAGAGAGTCCATAGACCCATATATACATATGGTCAGTTAGATTCCAACAAAGGTGCTAAGGCACTCCAATTGGAAAAGAAAGTCTTCTCAACAAATTTTGCAGGATTGGTATGAAGAAAAGTAGACATCATCCCTCATTTCAGACTATATGCAGAAATTAACTTGAAACAGACTAAAATGCATTATCTGTAGAAGATAGATTCTAGAAGAAAATAGGAAAACTATCTTTGTTACCTTGAGGTATGTGAAGGTTTCTTAGAACACAAAAAGCACAAACCACAAAGGAAAAATCAATATATTGGACATTGAAAATGTTTGCTCATCAAAAGAGAGCATTAAGAAAATGAAAAGTCAAGCCATAGGGGAAAAATATTTGCAACATGTCTACCAAACTTGTATCTACTCATCAAAGATGATACCCACATAGCAGTAAGCATATAAAATATTAATATTCAACATCATTAGTCATCAGGCAAATTTAAATGAAATGCAATACCAATGCATACCCATTAGAATGGCTGAAAATGAAAGACTGGCTATACCAAATGCTGTCATGGGTGTACAGAAATATACTCTCACACTGTTAATAAAACAATATAATTACTTTGGAAAACAGTTTAGGATTTTTTTTTTTTTTTTATTAAACATGTACCCATCATATTACCCAGCTATTCCACTCATAGGTATTTACCTAAGAGAAAGGAAAAAATGTCCTCAGGAAGACTTGTATACAAATGTTAATAGCAATTTCATTTGTAATTGTCCCAAACTGGAAATGATCCATATGTCCTTCAGCAGATTAAGAATAAACAAATTATATGTCCATGTAATGGAATACTACCTAGTAATAACATGTTAAGTTAGTGAATCCTACTTTAACATAGCTGGATCTCAAAGTAACCATCCCGAATAAAAGAAGCTAGACTAAAATGAGTACATACTACATGATTCCATTTATATAAAATTCTAAAAAAGGCAAACTAAGCTGTAGTGATAGGAATTAAATTGGAAGTTGTCTAGGGATGGAGCAACTTTGGAGGAAATTTAGGGGGTAATAAAAGTAACCTTGAATGTGCTGATGGCTTAATGAATACATGTATACATGTCAAAACCCATCAAATTATATACTTGGATGTGTGTGGTGCTGGAGATTGAACTCAGAGCTTCATATATGCTAGACAAGCTCTCCATCACTGAGCTGCATTCCCAATCCCAAAATATACTTTATATGTAGTTTATTGTGTATCACTTAAGTTCAGTGCAGTGGAAAAACATTATTTAAAAACTCCAGTGGAACACTTTGCTCATTATTCTTGGAACTTTTAAGGTTATTCTTATATTATTTGTTCCACCATATACATAGTAGTCATCTAGTCCAGACACCAAAACAATCCTATCTACTTTTAATTGAACTAGTGTTATTTATAGATGCTTGGAGAATTAGTATCTTTACAATATTGAGTAGTCCTAAGTATTGGGTTGTAATCATTGCTATTGTAAAAAAAATCTTTCTTATCCTCTTTCTAGCTGGTTGTTGGATATAATGAAGCTGACTGCCTTACTATTCATGTAGTTTTTTTAATCCATCTTTTTAAGTATACAGTCATTTTACCTACATATTATGCAACTGAAGCAACCAACAAATGAAAGAGATGAGTTTTAGAGCTCTGATTATCAACACAACCTGCCTATTACTTTCTGTTATCTAGTTACATCAGCTAGTATTTTTTCTTGTGTGTGGCCTATTTGCTACATCTAACACCATTGTACTTAAAGTCGTTTAATTTAAAAAATGTGTTTTAGAAATTATTTCTCAAGAAGATGATAATACTATACAGTGGGTATCATCTGTGGAAGCAAAGATTGAAGATAAAAAAGTTAAAGGAGAAAATAAACTATCTTCAGGAAAGTTGGAACATCTTAGAAAGGAAAAGGTAAGAAAAATGTCTTACCCTTGAAATTTCTGTTTTTCTGAGCTAGGGACTTTTTCACTAGATTTGCGTTACTTCCTGTTGGTAAAAGTGAATGTAGTTTTGTGAAGATAGAAGATAAATTACATTTGTTTAGGTTTAGGTTTCACTTTAATGGTAACTTAAAGCAAATAGATATTTGTGCTGTGGCTGAAAAGTTTAAAAGCTTAAAGTTATGATTGAAGATTATCTATCTATTTAGATAGATACAGATACACGTGTATGTGTTTAACAATTTCTTTTTTTTTTTTTGCCGTGCTGGGGATTGAACCCAGGCCTTGTGCTTGCTGGGCAAGCACTCTACCAACTGAGCTGTATCCCTAGCCCTGTTTAACAATCCTTGACCTGCTCAAAATTTAAGATTACTAGTATATTTTGAATTAAATTTCTCAAACTTCTCAACCCTATTTGATAAACAAAATTTGACTCTTTTTGTATTGAGTTCACTGGTTTAGAAAGATTTCCTCTGACAGGGATTAGAAGGTTAACTTTCTTAAGAAACCTGTTCTTTAGTTTGGGTATAAGGGAAAGGGGATGGAGAGGAAACATCAAATATACCATTGTTGTATCTGTACACCTGCCATGTTGCTGATGAAGAGGCACATATAGCTAACTAACTTTAGAGATCACTGCAGCCTGCTCCACTAATCCAAAAACTAGAATTTGGCTTGTCTCTGAGACCGAGAAAAGGACACATACCAAATCAATACCTCGAGACTCCATTTTTGGCACCCAGTTTTTATAAGAGTTGTGTTTGTTTGTTTTAGAGTTTTTTAAAAACTATCTAAAAAACATTGGCACTTGTATGCAGAGCACCATATAAAGAAAATAGATGGATTCAGTGCTTACCTTGTAGAAACTTATGTAAGATTATAAGTTCTGACTGTGACAGTAGCACAGTAGTATGAATAACATACTACTACTCCTCCTGCAGTAACTCATGAATAAGAATAAAGCATAGGTAGTTTTATTAGGAAGGTCTTCTGTCTATGAAAGGGCATGAAATATATTTACCAACTGTGTTGCTTTGGGACTTTGATTTAATCAGAAAGTTTCAAATGCTGCTGAAGCTGTTACTGTTGTTTTACAACATCTAAGAATGTATTTACCATATCAGTGGTGACCCCTTTGCTTTACTTTTCAGATAAACTTCTTCCGAAATAAACACAAAATTCATATCCAAGGAACTGATCTTCCTGACCCAATTACTACATTTCAGCAGTTGGACCAGGAATATAAAATAAATTCTCGACTGCTTCAGAACATTCTAGGTGCAGGCTTCCAAACACCTACACCAATCCAAATGCAAGCCATTCCAGTTATGCTGCATGTGAGTATGAAGGTTTAGGATGCCTGTAACATTCCTTCTCTGTGTGTTTGCTCATTCTCTTCCCTCTGTCCTTGAAATCCTCCTTCTGTCTTACCTCCCCTGTTAAAATCCTTCACTTGCTTTTAAGGTCCATCTCAAATGCCAGTGCCTCCATAAAACTTGTCTTGATCAGTACAATTAGATATGATTTTTTTCCTTTGTCAATACCATTTCCCTCCTTACCACCCTCAATTCTCCATAGTTTTAGTGTGTTCTTTTTCTTTTTTTGTGTGTGTGTGTTTTCAGAAAGAAAAAAGACATTGTGTCACTGGGCCAGGAGATCAGAAGCTCAGATCTGCCTTCTTGATTAGCTAGTATTGGGGAAATTTAAAGGAAGGGAGAAGGGAGATACTGCGTGTTAATGGGATGGTAAGAAAGGAAATTTCTAGGGTTCTTTTGCACAGTATAGATAGTCATCATGCCTCTTCACACACATTTTTTTGGCAGAAGGTATCATCATCTACATATGGGGGATTTTGAGCCTGAGACATCAAAGATCTGGGTGATCTGGCTTCTATGCATGTCCATTCTTGAAAAGCTGGTTTCATACCATCCTTGAGTGGGTTTTGGAAGCTTTTCCTGAAGAACAACTTAAGCAGGTTTCAGAGGTTCAATCCATGGTTGGCTGACTCCATTGCTCTGGGCCCAAGGTGAGGCAGAGCATCATGGATGAAGGGCATGGTTGAAGGTAGATACTGAGTTCATGGCAGCCAGGAAGCAGAGAGAGTACTTGTTCTTTTTCTTGCAGGATGTAAATCCTCTAAGGATAGGGAGTATGTTTTATCTTTACATTGCTGATTGGGTTTATAATGTCCAGAAGCTACTTCAGAAATACAAATGCTTTCTAAAATTCTTGTACATAACCCAACTTAATTTCTTTCTCAATACTTTTATTTATTTAAGTGTATGTATAGTAAAATTCATAAATTTTAAGTGCACAGTTTAATGAATTTCAATAATACATTGTTACCTATAAATTCTTGTCAGGTCATTGCCACTTTTGATTTATAACCTTGTTTAACAAAATCCTCACTAGGGATTGAGGAGTACAGGTGTCAGGATAATAAGTTGATTCTGTGATTTTGCTTTTATGAAAGAGTTCAATGAGGAAGTAAAACTGAAATAGATATAATTCTCTTTGGATTTTAGTTGTTTATATTGTTCTCCCACACAAATGGACTTAAACGTCAATGCTCAGAGACTGTTCGGGTGGTGATAGCAAGAACAGAGAGTAATAGAAAAACAAATATGGGAAAAGAGAGAAAAGTGAACAGGATTTGAACTGTTGGATTCATTAAGTTTAATTTTGTTGTTTTTATGACTGACAGAATTATTTGACCAGGCTGTGAAATTTTTATATACTTTTCCTTTTACTTATTTTACATTTTTAGGGCCGGGAACTTCTAGCTTCTGCTCCAACAGGATCTGGGAAGACTTTAGCTTTTAGCATTCCCATTTTAATGCAGCTGAAACAACCTGCAAATAAAGGCTTCAGAGCCCTGATTATATCCCCAACACGAGAACTTGCCAGCCAGGTATGGCTTACAGCTTTTGAGAGAATGCATTTCTGTTTGCTTCAGTGATCTTAGCAAGGTTAATAAAAAGAATCTCAAAAGAATAAGGCCCATTTTAAAAAATCATAATAATAAGACCCGTGTCTTCTATCATAATCAAATATTCTGTGTAGAGTATTCTGTATTTTACTGCATATGGACCTATTTTTGTAAGACTTCTTATAATTTTCTAAAACATAACAGTTTTAGCACTTGTACTTCTTCAGTGTTTTAAGATGCTTGAAATTGAAAGGCACCTGTGATATATTTCTCTCTCAAATTTTATTTTTCTACTTAGAAAAATGAAACTTTATCTCACTTTTTGAAAAGTAAAACTATACTGTGAGCTGCTCCACCCTATCAGTGGAGCTTATTTTAAGATACAAAGTATGAGAAAGTCTTATAATAGTCTTATAATGCTGTTTTATAGTATTGTTCTTCAAAAAAAGAAAAAAAAAACATATGTTAACAGATTGATGGAGTGTTAGTTTTATCTCTTGGAACTAGTTTATTAGGTCTTGAAGAAACCACTGAGTCCTCTTTGGCCTTGGTCTAAAATGCTGACCTCTGCTAGGTTAATCAGCATATTATTATAGGTTTAATTTGAAATATTCATGAGTTGGTAAATTTATTGATAATGTAAATCACTACACACCCTATCCAAGTATCATAACACCTCATGTTTTTATCATTTTGGGTTTTAGATTCATCGAGAGTTAATTAAAATCTCTGAGGGAACAGGATTCAGGATACACATGATCCACAAAGCAGCAGTAGCAGCCAAGAAATTCGGACCTAAATCGTCTAAGAAGTTTGGTAAGAAATTCATGTTTGGGATATAGAGCATGTAAGGGATTTGGGACTTATAAATATCCTGACCGTCACATAAGAGTTGTTAAAAGCCGTGTATGTAATTAGTTTTATTTTTAAAGAAACTAAAAGATCTCCCTATTCTACCCAATGGTGTTATAAATATATACCAATGGTGAGGATATTTTGCCTATCTCCATTCACCATGGGGGCATTGGTGGATATCTGTAGACATTTTAAATTGTTGCAACTGGAAGGAAAGCCAATAGCCTATGGTGGTTAGAGGCCTGGAATATTGTTAAATATTTTATAATATCCAAGATAGCCCTCTTCAAAAGAGAGTTATCTGACCCAAAAGAGAGTCAACAGTGCTAAGGCTAAGAAACCCTGCTTTATAGTATTGATTTTTAATCTGCCATGAAAATACTCTTGCAGGTAAGAATGGATTACCTCCTTGTCCTTATAGCATCCTGATAATCTGCTCTTGTCTTTTATCTTGAGCTTCTGAGTAAAATTTCATTTGAAGAGAGGATTTTCTTATGTGTGGGAGAGTTTGAAAATCAAATTGTTGGATTATATAGTCTTCTTGCCTTTTAGAAGTTGAGAAGACTGCCCAAATATAATAAAAGGAGAGTAGGAAGATAGTAGTTTATGTTGTCATGAAAAAAAAAGTGTGTATTAGCTTACTAATGAGGAAGAACTTCTATGTCAATAACTTTTCTCTTCCCTTCCCAAGAAAGGTTACTGACTGAGATTCTGAAGGGTTAATTTCATTTGAGAGGGATGCACCTAGCCAGTGTGGGTGCAGGTCTATAATCCCAGTAATTCAAGAAGCTGAGGCAGGCAGCTCCCAAGTTCAAGGCCAGCCTCAGCAACTTAGCAAGACCTTTACTCAAAATAAAAAGCACCTCGGGTTCAGGTCCCAGTACCACCACCACCACCCTCCCCCAAAAGTGGTGCAACTTATTTTTGCAATTTTTACCATTTGTTTCCTGTAGATATTCTTGTGACTACTCCGAATCGACTGATCTATTTATTAAAGCAGGATCCACCAGGAGTAGACCTGACAAGGTACAGATAATATTTTAATGTCTTTCATGTGTGTTTTTCATTTAGTTGATTATATTTTGTTCTTAGTTACTTGTATTATTTCCCTTTGGAATTTGCTTACATGCTAACTTAAGTCAGTGTTGATGTAGAGAATGATGATTTTCATTAAACTCATAGAAAAAATAACTATTCTGGAAGAGCATTACACATTTTGATAAGCATTTTGATCGCCCTAGACTACTCTGCTCATCTTTCAGCAAAGATGATGTAGTATTATGAGGTTTATGCAAAACTCTGTTGTAGTAATGGAACCTCATCATTGAAGCTAATAGAATAAGTTCATTGAGTTAGGTTTTTACATTTTTCATGCTTGTTTTTCTTATATCTTTTTCTGGTATGATATCTTTTTCTGGTGTGATAAAATGGATCTGAAAAAGAGAATCATGGTTTGACTTCCTCATGTGTCCCCACAGTTTAGTGAAGTGTCTTGGATCTTCTAGTTTAATATTTACTAGTTGTTTTGCTGTTTCTTAGTGTTGAGTGGCTGGTAGTAGATGAATCAGACAAACTATTTGAAGATGGCAAAACTGGGTTTAGAGACCAGCTGGCTTTCATTTTCCTGGCCTGCACATCCCCCAAGGTCAGAAGAGCTATGTTCAGTGCAACCTTTGCGTATGATGTTGAACAGTGGTGCAGACTCAACCTGGATAATATTATTACTATATCCATTGGAGCAAGGTAATTAATTGTTTTTGCACATTATCTCACTGATTTGTTTTCTGATACAAATGATTCTTAGAATCAAGGAGACAGCTTGTTTGGCAAGAGAGTCTTATATAAGAGAGAGTTTTACTTAAACTTTTTGTAAGTTCTTTTTAAAAATGTTTTGGTAGGGTCTGGGATTATAGTTCGGTGGTAGAGCCTTGCATGTGTGATGGCCTGGCTTTAATCCCCAACACCAAAAAAAACCAAAAAACAAACAAACAAAAAAACCGAAAAGGAAAGAAGGAGAAAGAAATGAAAAGTATTTGGGGAAGCATTTTGTATTAAATAAATGTACACTGGTAGAAAAAAAGTTCAGGGAAATTATGATACTGTGACCAAACAGGATATTATACAACAATGAAATAGTAAGTATGAAGACTGTAGCTATATGAAAAAGTACTTGTGATATCATATTAAATGGAAAAGAAAACTGAATGTCACTGCGTGTTTCATTGTATTCTATACAATGCACCTATAGTTCTAACTAATTGGGAGGCTGAGTCAGGAGGATCACTTCAACTCAGAGTTCAAGGCCAGCCTGAGCAACATAGTGAGACAATATCCCTTGCCTGGCTGCCACCCCCAAAAAGAAGCAAAATGGGACACTGAAGAATATCCTGTCTACTTTAAACTTTAAATTCATAAAAAGAAAGAAGACCAAATTTACCATAAGTACAACTTAAAGGCAAACAACAAGATGGGAAAAAATATATAGCATAACATATTACAGCAGCTCAGAGTATTATAAAGCCTTAATACCTCTCCCCAGTCATCATTGTATATATAACCTCCCACTAATCATTAAGAACGTTTAGCCATGTAGAATAACAACTTAAAAATAAAAACCTTGAGTATGTAAAATTAATAATTTCATGTTTACAATTTTTTAATAATCACATGAAAATTAATGACTAGAATACAATGAAACATCAGAATTTATTCAACAATGGTAGAATTATAGGCAATTTATTTAATTTTTTTATTCATATATATTTTGTTATTTTGTGGTGGTTTCGTTTTGAGATGGAGACATACTGTGTTGCCCAGGCTGGGCTCAAACTCATAATCCTCCAACCTCAGCCTCTAGAGTAGCTGGGATTATAGCATGTACCATTGTGCCTGGCTTATATAACTTTAATATTTTCTAAAAATTTCCTTCAGCTAACTTTTTTTTGTTTTTTGGAGCCGGGGATTGAACTCAGGGGCACTTGACCAACTGAGCCACATCCCCAGCCCTATTTTGTATTTAATTGGAGACAGGGTCTCACTGAGTTGCTCAGGGCCTCGCTTTTACTGAGGCTGGCTTTGAACTCGTGATCCTCCTGCCTCAGCCTCCTGAGTTGTGGGGTTCCAGGCATGCGTCACCACGCCCAGCCAAGATAACATTTTTATAATTAGAACTAAACATTTTTTTTAAATATATTTTTAGTAGTAGATGGACATAATACCTTTATTTGTTTATTTTTTTGTGGATCTAAGGATCCAAGCTGTGCTTCACACGTGCCAGGTAAACACCACACCCCCAGCCCCAGAACAAAAGCATTACAAAATAACAGTTCTACTTTCAAATTAAAGTATAAATATTTACTTAGGTTGACAGTGGAAAAGTTGATTTTACTGGAGTTCTTTGTAAATCCATTGATTTATTTTAGAGTTTAGTGGGAAAAGCAAAAAATGGCTCTCATAAACTACAAGGTATATTTTCTATTTAGGAATTCTGCAGTAGAGACAGTAGAACAAGAGCTTCTCTTTGTTGGGTCTGAGACTGGAAAACTTTTGGCCATGAGAGAACTTGTTAAAAAGGTATATTTGGATACACTGTTGGGTTTTGGTAAGGTTCACCAAGTCTTATATTACTGGTGGGAGTCTCGGCACTACCTCATCATCATACTGCCTCCTACTTAGTGGTCCAGTGGTGGGGAGTCTACCTCTCCTGCCTCAAAGTAGGCTAGGAAAAGACCCACCTGAAGCTCTGAAACACACATTTTTCCACATCTGTGTATATGTCCCATTCATTCCCCCATCCTACTGCTGGTTTGTTATAGAAGAACTGGGAATGCTATAGAATGAGTGAGACACTGAGTGGGGGTTTCTTTTGTTTTAACTTTAGTAAGTGCTGAGTAGATGCCATAGTTAAAAAGTACTGTAGGTCATATAGTTAAGCAAAAAGAAATATAAATTTTGTACCCTGAAATTTAGTCTTATTTTGGGGATAAAGTAAGTATACTTGTGTAATATAGTGTGATAAAATGCCATAAAAAACAAAAGTATTTTTCTTAAGCATACATAGAGTCATAATGGGACCATTGGGGCAAGCTTAATTGGTTGAGAAAAGCCTTATAGAAGATATCCTACTAATCAGAACCTGGAAAGAGGGTCTGTAGGACAAATGGTGGAGGGGAAGAGAGTTACTGGTTCAGAGAGCAGCCTGATTAAATTTGAAGAGATGGAGGTGCATACTATATGTCTGGAGACTAATGAAGAGGTTACATGTTTAAGGCAGGGTGTATGGTGGGGATTTAAGTATCAGGTTGAACAGTGAAGTTGGGGTCAGGTTGAGAGAGATCACTGAACATTTTTGAAGAATGTGGCCACATAATTTTTAAGGAAAATTAGTCAAACAATAATGTAAGATGGGGTGTAAAGAAAAAGGCTTAAAGTAAGGAAAATAATTATCAAGCCATTAAATTAGACCGAGCAGAGGTGAGGAGAAAATAAACAAGTGTGACAGCTTTTAGTGATGGATAGTTGAAAAATGGAAGAGAAAGGTGTTTTTAAATAACTGGAAATGATAGAAATAGTATGCTTTAGTGGTTAAGAGCATGATCCCTGGAGCCCCAGACTACCTGGATTAAAATTCTAGCTTTAGCGTTCTGCTTTTGTGCAGTTTAACTCCCCTCTGTTCCAGTTTCCTCATCTGTAAGGTGGGATAATATCTACCTCATAGAACTGTTAACAGCATTTGAGTTAATAAAAATATAGTACTTAAAATGGGGCTTGGTACCTAATAAATTCTATATGTATTCATTTTATTGACATTCTTGGGGATATCATTTGCCGTTAGGGCAAAATTTTAAGGTTTTCTTTTTTTTTTTTTTTTTTTTGGTACTGGGGATTGAACCCAGGGGCACTCCACCACTGAGCCACATCCCCAGCCCTATTTTGTATTTTATTTAGAGACAGGGTCTCACTGAGTTGCTTAGGGCCTTGCTAAGTTGCTGAGGCTGGCTTTGAACTCGAGATCCTTCTGTTTCAGCCTCCCAAGTGCTGGGATTACAGGCGTGCGCCTCCACACTCGGCTTAAGGTTTTAAAAGATAATCATAGACATAACACAGCAAAGATTTTTTAGCGATGTATGAATTTTGGGAAGTCTATGAAATTGTATATCAGATTTTGTATGAATAAAATGGTTGCAAGTTAGAAAGCCTCGTCACTTTTTTTGAGGGGAGGGGGTTGTACTGGGGATTGAACTCAGGGGCACTTGACCACTGAGCCATATCTCCAGCCCTATTTTGTATTTTATTTAGAGACAGGGTCTCCTGAGTTGCTTAGCGCCTCACTTTTGCTAAGGCTGGCTTTGATCCTCCTGCTCAGCCTCGCAAACTGCTGAGATTATAGGCCTGCACCACTGTTCCCAGTGCCTCATCACTTTCATTAGATGCCAAAAGGAGTATGTAAACCCAAATAAAAAGGCTAAGAAGCACTAATATGGGCATTTGAAGATATAGAAACTTGGTTTGAAAGAGGCAGGGTATAATGATATAAAAATAATCTGCTTAGAGTTTGTAGTTGATACTGAGATTTTATTTTATATAATATAAATTTTATATTAAGAGAACTTAGAGGCTAAGCTGTAGGGAAATATCAAAATTAGGATAAACAATGAATTAAAGAAACAATTTTTATATTATAAGCAGAATCAAAGTTCTGAGGCATATAAACCAGGAAGTAATTGTTTCAGAGCAGATTTTCCCTTATTGTGGCAAAAAGGAATTGATTAGACAAGTTTATTAGAATTAGCATGATGAAGAATACAGTTCAAATTAAGTGGAAAGAACTCACCATAGAGAATGGATGGTGAGGAAGATGGAGGCAGATTTAGACCACTGGCCTGAGAAATTTGGCAGTGATAGTACAATAAATTTAATTGGGTTCTTTTGTAAATTAAAATCATATTATGAAATACTGGTTGGTTGTATTATTGCTCATGAGTTATGTGTGCTAACTTTTGCTTTTGTTATTTTAAAAGGGTTTCAGTCCACCTGTTCTTGTTTTTGTTCAGTCCATTGAAAGGGCTAAAGAACTTTTTCATGAGCTCATATACGAAGGTATTAATGTAGATGTTATTCACGCAGAAAGAACACAGCAACAGGTAAATGTATACTTTCAAAACCTTAAAGAAATATTGACATTAAAGTTAGGAAGTGCCCATTTTTCATTTCTACCATAGTACTAAAGCATTTAATATGTATTTTCTTAACCAGAGAGATAATACAGTTCACAGCTTCAGAGCAGGAAAAATCTGGGTTCTTATTTGTACAGCCTTGCTTGCAAGAGGAATTGATTTTAAAGGTGTGAATTTAGTGATCAATTATGACTTTCCAACCAGCTCAGTGGAATATATCCACAGGATAGGTGAGTTATCTTTCTTTTTTTTCCCCTGTATTGCCCACTCATCTATCCTTTAGTAATATTCACTTTTGAGTGCTATGAAAATCCAGTAACTTTTTATGTGAACCTCTAGAGTCCCTTTGAAACCCCCCAAAAATGCTTTATGGTCTGATTTCTCTTAGGTCGAACTGGAAGAGCAGGTCATAAGGGAAAAGCTGTTACATTTTTCACTGAAGATGATAAACCATTATTAAGAAGGTAAATTAGGAAAAGTATCTTAGTATCCAATTGGCAAAACTGTTTCATTATTTTTGTATTTATAATAGATAATTACAAAACAGCTATGTCTCAAATTCTGTTAATGGTTTTAGGCAGCTAAATTTTAACCATGGAAAAGGGAAAACTGACCAGTCTTATTTTTCCTTTTATTATTAGAACTTTGAAGTAGTATTGCTTTGAGCACTTTTCACATATGTTTAGGTATGGGGTGAATACCTAATAACAGCTTGGATCCCCCTAAGGTCTCCTTAGCAGCCCCAACATCAGCATACTCTGCACCTTAGTTTTCTATCGATGAAATGGGGATTACGATAGTATTTACCACATTGGGTTCTTGTGAGGAGTAAGTTAGTATATACATGAAAAGCTTAAAACAACCCCATAGTAAACACTACAACTTAATAAATTTAGGCATGACACTGGCTTCATTCACTGGGTTTAGTAGCTTTTTAGGGCTTAATTAATGTTGAAATGGTTGCTATCTAAAGTTCTTCATCAATACATGATTTTAGTCCAATGGATAGTTTTCTCAGTAATCCACATGTTGTATATGCTGATGATTGATAAAATACTAGAACACTTTACTGGAGTACTTTGTGTAGTTACAGTTCCTTTTGTGTTGCACAGAGGGTTTATGTACATAAAAATCACTTTGACAAGATACGAGTTTATGTTTGTGGGGTTCCTTTTCAGTGTTGCCAATGTTATACAGCAGGCTGGATGTCCTGTACCAGAATATATAAAAGGTTTCCAGAAACTACTAAGGTATAAACCTGAATTTACCTTCTCTTTCTGTTTGCATATACATTGTTGCTTTTTTGTTTTCTGTTTTCTTGCCTTTTATTTATTTAATGTGTCTTCAACCAGTATATTGTTTAGTTTACATGTTTTTGATCTTATACGTAGATGCTCCATGACTTACAGTGGGGTTACATTTTATTAAACCCACTGTAAGTTCAGAATGTTGTAAGTCACAAATGCATTTAATATACCTAACCTACTGAACATCATAACTTAGCAACCCAGTCCTCTGTAGAGTATCAGTTGTTTACCCTCATGATTGAGTGGTTTTCTGGGAGCTTTGGTTTTCTGCTGCTGCCCAGCATTGCAAGAGAATATTGTACTGCATAGTGCTAGCCGGGAACAAATCAGAATTCAAATATAATTTCTACTGAATGTGTGTCATTTTTGCATCATCATAAAGTTTAAAAATTGCAAGTCAACCCATCCTGGTCAGGGATCTCCTGTAAATGGTGTCAAGCTGAATATGTCCTTTTCCTTTCTATTCTTGCTCTACATTCAGTCTTTTGTTGTGTGTGGGTTTTTTTACATTAATTTTTAATTAATTTGCTTGTTTTGTGGTGCCTGGGATCAAAACTAAGGCCTCATGAATGATAGGCAAGCAGTCTTACCCCTAAGTTATACCTCCAACCCTTATTTTATTATTATTATTTCTTGAGTGTGTGGTAAAATACATAAAATTTATCATCTTTTTTTTTAAATTGTAGGTGAACACAATACCTTTATTTTATTTATTTTTTATGCAGTGCTGAGGATCAAACTCAGTGCCTCACACATGGTAGGCAAGTGCTCTACCACTGAGCTACAATCCCAGCCCCAAAATTTACCATCTCTAAAAAATATTTTATTGGTGCATTAAATTGTACATATTAGTGGGAATCATTGTTGCATACACATACATTCACATTAAAATTTACCATCTTGACCATTTAGTATATAGTTTACTGATGTTAAATACATTCATTATGTTATGCAGTCATCACCACCATCCATCTCCAAGATTCTTGGCCTCTTAAAAAACTTCTGTTCCTTCTATTCCCCATTTTCCTGTCCCTAGGCTCCAGCAACCACCCTTCTATTATTTTTCTCTGATTCTCTCTCAATAGAATCTTAAAAGTATTTATCTTTTTGCAACAGGCCTAATTCATCTACCGTAATGTCCTCAAGGTTCACCTATTTAATATAGTCAGAATTTCCCCCCCTTTTTAAGGCTGAGTAATATTCCAGTGCGTGCATACACCACATTTTATTTACCCATTCATCTGTTGGTGTACACCTAGGTTTCTTCCACATTTTAGCTGCTGTGAACATGGTGTACATATATGTGTATGTGTGTACATGGTGTACACACATGGTGTACACATATGTCTTCAAGACTGTTTTCCTACAATCTTGATTGTACCCTCTCTAGACATTATAGTTCCAACAGTAGTGCTACATTTGGGGCATTTTAAGATAAAAAACGTTGATTCTAAATGCTTGTGAATACTGTTTTCTTTCCTTGCCAGTTTTTTCATCCTTGAAATTTTAACTATTCAGGCTTTTAAAAAATTGGAATCAATGTGAGTGAAATATGCTTAGAATTATTTTAGTTCATAAAATAGTATAAAACAGTTAATTGACCAAAATCATTCTAATCCTTGTTGATAGAGGGTATAAAGTCACCTATTTTAATCACAGTCAGTGCCTTTTTTTAAAGTTGAGTGAATTTTATCATCCCTTTGGGATTCTCTCTAAATGCTAGTTTATTAAAGTAGATATAGCCCCACCTTAAACCTGTAAGTAGTTAAAAAATGAAATTTGTGATCAAGAATCAAAATGAATTTTAGCTGTTGTTTTTGTAAATAAAGTTGCACTTAATTTATTTTCTTTCCCACTTTGTAATTTTCAGCAAACAAAAGAAAAAGATGATTAAGAAACCACTGGAAAGGGAAAGTATTAGTACAACTCCAAAATATTTCTTAGAGAAATCTAAAGATAAACGGTAAGTATGTATGGTAAGAAAAGCTGCTGTTTAACTCGATCATATAGTTAGGGTAGGGATTATTTTTCCTTAGGGTACATTTTTAGAAGTAGAATTAATAGGTCTACAGCCCATTATAAAATATAAGGATAATATGTCTCAGGTTGCCTATGATTTGGGAAGTGGGATGATTTAATATTGAACTTTTTCTATATATGTACATTAATGACCTGGGTTTTCCCATATTTGAAAATAGGAATTCAAGCCAGGTGTGGTGGCACATGCCCATAATCCCAGCAACTCCAGAGGCTGAGGCAGGAGTATCACAAGTTGAAAGCCAGCCTCAGTAACTTAGTGAGGCCCTAAGCAATTTGGTGAAATCCTTCTCAAAATAAAAAGGTCTGGGTATGTAGTTCCATGTTTAAGTGCCCCTGGGTTCAATCCCCAGTGCCAACAAAAAAAGAAAGAAAAGAAAATATGGGGTTCGTTTCACTTCAAATTAGAATTGTGTTGCCCACCATCTCCACACAGTCTGCATCACAACATGCAACCGAAGCCAATAGTTTGGACCATTGACTCACATTGAATTTTCCTTAAAGCTTAATATTCTGAGTAGGATTTCAATATAATCTTAGATTTTTGCTGAAGTACATTGTAAGCTCTAAAAAGTATTACATAGGTAAATTTTATAATAACTTAGTCTTTTTTTTTTTTAAACATAGAATTTGTAGTGTACACATAGTTCTACCTTTTTTTGCCCAGTAGTGCTAGGAAGTGACGTGTTTTGATAGGAGTAGGCCAAAATATTATGAACAGTCCTACTTTTTTCCATTGTTTAAGAAAAATGGCAGTTTTCAAGTTCCAGTACCATATTGATATGTGATCTCATAAAATTGCTCGATTCTAATAATTTCCTAACTGTGGGAAGAGGTAGTCACATCAGAACTGTTACCTGTGCATCCAAACCTTATTCTTTGTATGATCTCAAAGCTAGGGTTACATATGCAGTCTTTGAAGGCATTGAGGAGCAACTGATTACTTTTTATGAAAGCTGAAAAAAATCAGCTAGAGCATAAGATAGTGGCTGTATCAAATTTTAATAAGATACATCAGCATTTAAAATAATTACACCTTAAATATTTTTATGTCTGTAGCATTTATACTTTTGGAGTTATTAAAATAGCTTCACAAAGGCTTAATACTTGGTATAAATCTTGTCATATCAACTGCTTTGGTTTTCTTCCATTTTCTTCACAAAGACCATATTCTTTTTTTAATTAATTCATTAATTTTAAAATTTTTAGTTGTAGATGGACACAACACCTTTATTTTATTTATTTTTAGGTGGTGCTGACAATTGCACCTAGTGCCTATATGTGCTAGGCAAGCGCTCTACCATTGAGCTACAACCCCAGCCCTAAAGACCATATTTTTTTAATGCAACATACAAACAAGACCCAACCTGATCTGGTTCTAGTTTACCTTTCCACTGCAGATGTTCTATTAATGATCTCTTCCATGCCTGTAGCTCAATAGCACATTACCTCTGTTGATAATCCTTGTTTTGTTTGTTTGCAGTACTGGAGATTGAACCCAGGGGGCACTGTATCACTAAGCCACTAAGCTACGTCCTCAGTTCTTATTTTGAGACAGGGTCTTGCTGAGTTGCCAAGGCTGGCCTCAAACTTGCAATTCTCCTGCCTCACAGTGCCCCTTTCACCCCAAGTAACTGGGAGTACAGGCATGCATCTCCTCACCAGACTGATACTCTAAGTTCATACCTTTAGCCCAACTTACCCATTAAGCTACAAACCTGAATCCTGTTACTTAGTCGACCTCACTTCAGGCACTACAAACTCCACCTGGTGTAATAGAGGGAAAAATTGGATTTGGAGCCAGTGAAATAATTCTAATACCTATTTTCCTCTGTGACTTTGGGCGAGTCATTTCATCTAAGTCTCCTTATTCCTGTATATAGTGGAAATAATTATGTAAATAATACAAAACTCTGAGCCGGGCGTGGTGGCGCACACCTGTAATCCCAGTGGCTGGGGAGGCTGAGGCAGGAGGATCACGGGTTCAAAGCCAACCTCAGCACGGGCAAGGCATTAAGCAACTCAGTGAGATCCTGTTTCTAAATAAAATACAAAGTAGGACTGGGGATGTGACTCAGTGCTCCTGAGTTCAGTCCCCGGTTCAAAAAAAAAAAATAATACAAAACTCTGGCTGGCACAGTGGCACACACCTGTAATCCCAGCACCTTGGGAAGCAGAAGCAAGAAGATTGCAAGTTCAAAGCCAGCCTCAGCAATTTGGCAAGGCCCTAAGCAACTCAGTGAGACCTTGTCTCTAAATAAAATGCAAAAAAAAAAAAAAAAGGCTGGGGGGTGTAGCTCAGTGGTTAAGTGCCTCTGGGGTTCAATCCCTGGTACCAATAATAATAATACCATTGAAGTATTAGATAAGTTAAGATATACTATAGAACTTTGTATTACTATTATATAGTATGCAAATATTGATTACTTTCTCAAACATTTTTTCCTTTTGCTGCATTACCACTTAATTAATGGCATTCATCAGTTACTAGGCCATAGTATCAGACCATTGGGGTTCATGTCTGACATTTACTACTAGTGCACGATAATCGGCAAGTTACTTAACCATTCTGTCTCATTTTCTACATCTATAAAATGACAATAGTAATAGAACCGTCTTTCTAAGTTGTTAGGAAAATTACCTGAGTTAATGCATGTAAAATAATTTATAACGGTGTCTAGTACTTAATAGGCATTGAATCAATGTGAACTTATATTATTAGATTAGGATTAGAATACGTCTTTCTTACTGTAAGTATGAAACTGACCAAAGACTGTACTAGTGTAGTTTGTTGTGATGTTTCTGTCTCATGTAGGTGGTAATGATTTTCTGTAGGGCAAAGACCACGTTTAATGCAGTTTTGTGTTCCTGTGCCTCTCATACTTTGATATCCAACAGGTTTCAGTGTTCATTAAACCCTCAGAGTTTCGGAAGGCTAATATATATAAAATTTCTGATTGAATTTCTCTTTCCTTTTCACAGGAAAAAGGTCACCAGTCAGAACAGCAAAAGGAAAGTAGCTCTTGAAGATAAAAGTTAAAAAAAGACTTTCTAAAAGGGTACCCCAGAAATATAATTTTATGATACTAGCATGAATGGTGTTTTCTTGAAATACTTCAACTTTTAATAATCACCTCTATCAAACATTTGAAATCAACTACAGCTTCATGTGACTGGTGAAAAATAGTCCTAAACTATCAATGCATCATGTCAAATTTTAATTTGTAGGTTAAAATCATGCAGTGGATTTAGCATTCATGGACATTTCTGTGGTTTGAATCCAGAGAGATACTTCTTACAGAAGAACAAAAGCTTATGCTAAAAATAACATCCAAATGTGGTGAACTCTTATGAATTTTTCCCTTCAAGTGTGAAGGAAAGTATGATATATGCTTAGAGAAGCATCTGGAACCAGATTTTAAAATAAAGCCTTGAGATTGAATGCCCTGTCCACACACTTTTTGGGGGGTCTGAGTAGGGGGATGGATGAGAGACAGTACATGTTACCTATCATAAAAGAAAACTATTGCTCTATTAATATTTCTTAATTTTCTGATGGTCTTTTGTGATATGGGTCACACTCAAGAGATGCCTATTCTGTGGCTGGTTATTCAAGTTTCTTAGGATTTGAAGCTGTGCTCAGTTAAGTACCCTTAGTATCCTTATACCTCATTGGTAAAGTGGCTTGTGTTTAACTGTCATAACGTTGCAACTGCAAGATTATGATCAGCCTCTCCCTTTACTTCATTCTCCATCATTTAACCATGCTCTTTCCATTCAGTATGGGTTTGCTTGAAAACTGATCAAGTTTTATCCCGATAAGGAAGAATGTTGTTACTTGATATGCTTCTGGTTTCATTCTTACAGCTTATCTTTCCTGAGGCCTGATGACCGTTCATATATTGAGTAAGCAAGTCACTGCCAAAGGTAAAGAATTATGATATATAGTGAATGTGGCTATTTGCTATGAGCAGAGTTTTTTCAATAACTAGTTTTTGCACAGTGGAATTTAAAGAAAAAAAAAAACATACAAGTAAGGCACTTAGAGTGGCATTTTAGAATGACGTGGTTTTTAATCAAAAGTTATCAGCAACTTTTAAATTAAACTTCCTTGTTTCCTTTATGTTCCGCCTTTTATTCTAGAGTCAACACAGGTTAACTCTGTCTTGAATGTTTTACATGGGACAGAATTGTTAATCATCAGAATTTATTTAAATGGGATCAATTGCTACAGGATGCAAAAAATACTGATAGCACATTATTATTTGTTTGTTCTTGCAAAAAGGTCCTTGACTCTATACATATTCTGGAGGTAGGTGCATTGGTCCAAGCCATTTGTGAACTGTATAAATTTGAATGCTTTTTCTTAGAGCTACAATTTTTCATTTATGAAACTGTATACATCTCAAAATTGGAATGTCTGAAACATTAAATTCATAACATATTTCTTCAACAAACATTAAGATTTGGGGGGGCACACAAGGCTTGATAGTACAGTCCCCACTCTTAAAATTACTGGTGGAGATAAAGTGAAAGAACAGAGTGAGATGAATGATTTGTTAGATGTAAGGCCATGATGCTGAAGCATAATCAGGGGCCATATAACCCAGATTGGGAATGCCTTGGAAGGCTGACAGTTCCGTTTAGTCCAGCAGATACAGAAATTAATAGGCAAAGAAGTGGAACAAAGTGTTCCAGACACAGATCATATCTGCAATCCTTGTATATATACTACCTTGTTTTCCCTTTTTAAGTATACCCTCCTATGCAAGCACCCAGTCCAGTGTCTTTAGAAATTCGTATCAGATTGGTTTGTCAGTAGATTAATACTAAATTTAAACTCATTTATACCAGTTGGAGCTATCTGCTACATATATTTCACCGATGTCCAAGGAAAGGGATGTGTGAAATTAGTGAAAAGAGAAGACGAGAACACGTAATAATTGAATAGCTGCCACTAGTTAAAAGCAGCAAGGACTGGCATCAAATTGATCTGGGTTTGAATTTTGGTCACACTGCTTACAGCTGCTGTATGATCGCGGCAAGTGAATTTTTTAAATATTTTTATCCATAGTAAAATGCCAATACTCTCTTAGGTACGCCAGATTTTTAAATGCATATAAAGTTCCTGACTAGTGATTTGTGCCCAATAATGAAAACTTATAAATTGTTTCTCTGTAAAAGTCCCAAGAGTAAACAGACTTACTGTAATTAATCCATTACTCGAGGGCTTAAAAACGTTTACAGATTAGTAGTTTGATTAGAGAGGGGAAAAGCACAGTAAGAAACACGCCCAAATAGATTCAGAGTAATTAACTACTTTCCAAACAACACTGTTTGCCTCTGCCTGCAAGAACTGGAGTGGGGGTGGGGCTACTAAATGGCACCATGGTAGACTAAAATACAAGACTTGTGTACCTTTTAGGTTTTTTAAATGTGAATTGGGTTTTTGTGCTCTTGGTTTGCTAAAGTAAATTTTAAATACCTTTAACGTCACGAACGCCAAAAGGAAGCTGCTGAGTATCAGAGAAAAAGCCCATCATTGTTGAGCGCTGTGAAGCTGTCAAAGGGCCACCGGAGATCCTTCTATACGTGCAAAGTAACAGTTAAACCCTATACCTATCATCCCGTTTAAGAATCACGATTCCACCTGCTCTTTCCACTACCGGAGATGCACGTTTGCAAACGCAAACGACGAGTCAGCTGGGCCCTGGCCGAGGGCCTCCTGGACAGTGAATCAGTTTCTTCCGAGGGGAGCCGGGCCAGCCCAGAAGTCGCTTTACACCTGGAGGGCCCCTGGGCGGCCCCGGGCCAAGTGACGAGGGCGCGCCGCACTCCCCGAGCGTCGGGGCGGGGTAGGGGTCACGCGGCCCCGCCCCGTCGCCGGGCCGCGGCGAGGTGGGGCCTGGCGCTTGCCCCGGAAGTGCCTGTCTTCAGCTGACAGCTGCTGGCACGGCAGCGGGGCCGGAGCAAGATGGCGCTACGGCCGGGAACCGGAGGTGGCGGCGGCGGCGGAGCCGCGGGAGCTGGCGCTGGGGCCGCAGGGGGAGGCAGGTGGGTGTGAAGAGCTGGGTTGGGGCAGGTGGGCAGCGCAGGGGCGCTGTCCTCCGCCGCCGTGGAGAGTGCTTGGCGGTTATGGCGGTTTTCTCCAGCCCCGACCCTTTTCCTTTGGTTGGGCTACGAGGAAAGGGTAGTCTCCTGAGACACGGGCGCCTGGCGCTAGTGTCGCAGGCTGAGGGGCGTCGCGGCCTGGGGTCGACGGGGGAGAGAGCGCGAGCTCAGATGCGGGGAGGGGAAGTGGTGAAGGGGAGGCTCCGCTGGGCGGATTGGGCCACCGAGAACCCCGACTCCTCGCCTCCAGTCGCCGCTGCATCTGAAACTCCTGGGTCTTCCCTTCTACAGGGCTTTCCTGGGCTTGACCACGATGTTGTAGGTCAAGGCTTTGAAAATTCCGGACACAAAGCTGGAGACACTGTTTCCAAGATGTGTGTGTTCCATTTGTCTTTTCCCCCTTTACTGTGTCTTGCCCTTTTTATTTTTTTGTTTATTTTCTTAACACACGACAGACAACAGGAAAATCTGAAAACCTTTGAATCAGTAATTGGCTTGAAATAGAGCTCTTGTAGATTAACTCAGTAAGACTGGTCTGTCTCCTTTTTAAAAAGGCATTTAAAAACAAAGAAAATTCATTGTAAAACAGCAGTTATGCATTTATGACAACAAAGCTTCCAGACTTTCACTTAGCCCTTTAAAAATCTGCCTGTTGTCATGGTTCAGGTAATAGGTGGCTGTAGTTCTTATATCCAGAACTGTGAGGGGAGATGTACAATTACCTTATCTGATTTTGTTTTATTAACTAACACATTACTACACACATTTGTAAGTAAAATTAGCTTTTTATCTTTAATAACCTAAATTGTCTTGGAAAATGGAGTGTTTGTTTTTCACATATAGTTTGTGGACTCAGTATTACAAAAGTGAGGCCTTTTAACATTATCACCTTTTGCAGGTGCTTATAACATGCTGGGGGGAAAAAAGCAGTCACTGTTGAAACCACCTGTGTGTCGCCCATTTTTCCTTTCCTCTACAACACCTCTGTGTAAATATAAAACTTTGCTTCCTCTTTTGTTTCCTTCTGTTTCATAAGAGCTTTTTGTGAATATTTGGTATAAATCAGTTTCTGAGTGAAGAAGAGAAATATTTTTTTTATGTATGATGATAGTTTCTAAAATGGTAATGGCATTAATTTGACCAAGTATATAATTAATAGCACCAAGTTCTGGAAAATATCAAAAGAATTTGGTGTTCTAGGTCCAAATTTTATTTTGGGGGAAGTACTAGAGATTGAACCCAAGGGCCCACATCTCCAGCCCTTTTTATTCTTTATTTTGGGGCAGGGTCTGGTGAAGTTGCTTAGGGCCTCACTAAGTTGTTGAAGCTGGCTTTGAACTTGCAATCTTCCTGCCTCAGCCTCCCTAGTCGCTGGGATTACTGGTGTGCACAGCCATACCCAGCCAAATTTTTTATTTTTTAAAAATTACTTGGGAAGGATCTCATGTGCAGAGAATTATTTACTTTGATTTATAGTATTTTAATATCACTGGTCCAAAGACACGTTCTTTTTTAACTGTGGCCTGAATTTTGATAGAAATTAGAATGACTGATTTTTAAAAAATACTGTCCTTTGTGCTGGGGATATAGCTTAGTTGGTAAAGTGCTTGCCTCACAAGCACAAGGCCCTGGATGCAGTCCAGCATTGGAAAGAAAAAAAAAAAAAAAAAACTGTCCTATAAATGTGGTAATGTCTGCATTTTCAAATTCTAGAGGATATGTGTGAGAGAAAAGTGGTTAAAATGATCCTTTGAAAACTGTATGGTAAGTTCACTACATATGTTGGAAACTTTCTGAATTGAGAAGCTGTATGCTCAATAAAGAATTTTTTTTTTTTTTTTGCTGTGCTGGGGATTGAACTCAGGGCCTTGTGCTTGCAAGGCAAGCACTTTACCAACTGAGCTATATCCTCAGCCCCAAGATTATGTTTTTTAGAGAGCAATGGTAAGGGCTGGTGTTACTTTCTAAGGAAAGTAACATCATAGTAGCCTAAGTATGTTTTAGGTATAAAAACAAAAAACAAGCAACCTCTCTAAACCCCTCCCCTTGTTCTCCTAAGATTTTAATGGGGAAAATTCATGAACTAGAACTGACCATATTTCTTAGATGCTTCTCTCTATTTTAAAAACCTAAGTGAAAACCAGTGGCATTTTCCAAAAGTAGTCTGGTTTTGATTGGTATCCTGAAAGAACAACTTTAAAATAAATGGTAGATAATGTATAAAGGGCAAAATTTGCCCAAGAGTTAGCAGTGTAATTTTTTTTATCAGCTAAGGCAGCAAAAACAGTTGAATATCTGGATTAGTCTGTAGTTGTTCACCTGATAGTCATTGAATGCCTACATGTGTAAGATACTGGTTTTGATACTGTAATGAATTCAAAAGATATCCAAGACATGGTTCCCATCTTAGGAAAGCATACAAAATAATTGTAGCAGTAAGTAAAGGTAAACAAAGAGAGTACATCCTTTTGAGATATTCTAATTTATGAGCTCTTCTATTTTGTCTGCTCTTGTGTACTCTTTGAGGGCTTGTGGTTCCATCTTTCACCACTGCTGGCCTATTTTGGCACATTAAAAAATTGGGTAGCCGGGAGTGGTGGCGCACGCCTGTAATCCAAGCAACTTGGGAGGCTGAGTCAGGAGGATCGCGAGTTCAAAGCCAGCCTCAGCAACTTAGCGAGGCCCTAAGCAACTCAGTGAGACCCTGTCTCTAAATAAAATACAAAATAGGGCTGGGGATGTGGCTCAGTGGTGCAGTGCCCCTGAGTTCAATCCTCAATACCAAAAAATAAATAAATAAATAAAAATAAAATTGGGTAAATATTTATGGATTCCACCTGTATTGAAAATAAAGCAGGTGTGTTTCAGCTGGATCCCTCAGTTGGAGAAGAGGAAGGGGTCAAGAGGTTAACACAAAAACCATGTGAACAACATTCCTGCAGTGCCAGATTGGCTGTGGTACTGAGAGAAGAGTTTTGTGAGATAAAACTGAAAAAGAGAAGTTGTGCCCAAACTGTAGAAGGCCTTGAGGCTAAATTAAAGGAATTCAATTTACTGGGAAATCATTACAAAGTTATAAACCCAGATGTGCATCTTCCTAAAGGAGTCATTATTAAATTGTCCATTAAGATTATGCATATATCCTGTGCTGCCTTAAATTAATTAGAAACCACAGACTCTGGAGGTGTGGCACTCCATTAGGAAATCTTTATTTAGGAGTCCAGGCCTGAGAAGTAAGGCTAGGAGTGAGTCTAAGTTAGTAATAGGTAAAAAGGAAGGCTAAAGGAGACAGGAATGAGACAAAACTCACAGATCTCTTTCACACTGGGACACAGCAATACATAAGTTAGTGCTTTCAAGGGTGCTTTTACCTTGAAATCAAATTATAGGTCACCCTGCTCCCTAGTTTTTTGACAAGTTTTCTCTGTTATTGCCTTAATTAGCTGCTGGCTTAACCAGTCTTTAAGCATATTGATATTATATAATCTATATTAGATATAGATTCAGAGAATTGAATGGCACATGGGTCTTGAGGCAGTTCTGTTTTCTAAGTTTTTACTAAAATAAGACACTTATTAGCATTCTTCAATTTGTTTTTATCTCTGCTTTATTTTTGAAGTAATTTATGCATCTGTAACATATTCTTATCTGTGTTCTTGTCATAGTTGGAACTTTGGCACACTCTTAGTTCTGTGTCCTCTTCTGACAGAGGGGAAGGCAAATAGTGAAAGGATTGCGCAGAGCTTCACAGTTACCTTATGGCAGAGCCAGAAAAAAGGAGACTATAACTCAAGTGTCCAGTTGTTACTGACCCACTAACCAAATGCTGATGATTTTAACTTTAAAGATAATTTTGGAAATTTTTGACAGTTTGATTATTTAAATACAGTCGTTGTGCCTAAATTTATCAATAATAGTGTATGAGTAATGTCTTTAAAAATAGAGTGCCTAAAAAAAAGTGTCCTGAATAAAATTTAAATTTTGTGATTTTTGAAAAAATAAAAATAAAAATAGAGTACCACTGTATTATACCTTCAGTTTAAACCTTTTATCCATTTAGCACATTATTTAGCTATTATAGTTCAGAAAAGCTGTTCACTCTTCAGGTCTCTCTCAGTGCAGGCCTGCTTGACAGTAGCAGAATTTGCCCATGATCCTGATGATGTATAAGGCTGTAGCTAGATAGATGTCCAACCAGAAGTCTGTAAACCACATTACAGATCTTTCCACAATCTTAAACATTTTGGAGCTCAGAGACCCTATAAAGTTTAGTTCAGAACCTTTTTCTTGGGCAAGAGGGTTTATAATAGCAAAATGCAAGGGTTCATAAATTTGACATACCCCATTCCTGTGTTTCACTAGATTCTCTGAAGACTACCTAGAAACCTCTTCTTCAAAGCTTTGACTCCAAAATTAAGAACTTTTCCAATAAGAGTTTCTTGTCTTTTTTACTTTTTCTTTTCCTTTAATCTCAAAGAATGAAGTACCACTTCCTTTTCAAAGCAGACCCTTTTTGCTGCCTTGCTATGTTTAATTCCACTCCTTGAGAAACCTTGTTTTACAATCACTAAGTACATCTTTTTGTTTCCCAAATCTTTCTTCATAAAAATGTCTTCCTTTCCGTTCATTGAAATTGTGCCCAAAGATCATCACTTTCAAAGGAGCGATTTTTTTTCTTTTTTTTTTTTTTTGCTTTATCTTTTTTCTGACCACCTTTTTTTTTATAATATTAGACATTGGTAGCTACTTTCTTCTGAAATACGGTCCTTCTTCAGTTATAAGCAATTCCTTTGATTCTCAGTGACCATTCTCTCCTCAGTTCTCACTGTGAGAATTTTCCCAAGATTGTCTTTAATTGTCATCTTCTTACTAGGTTAGGAACATTTCCTTGGGTATTTCATTCACAATCAGGTTTTGTTGTTGTTGTTTTTAATCTTTATTTTAAAATTTCTCCTTAGACTTGCCTGGATCATCCTCCTGAACCTGAGTTACTTTTCTGATTACTTGCTAGATTGCTTCTTTGAATACATTTCTCCCACCTTTCTCCCCAAATCTCCCCATGACAGGTTACTGTTTCTGGCAAACAGCATCCTCATCCTTGCAGTTTCCTAGACTCTGTCTCAGCATCATCTGCTCCCTCTCCTTTTCCACTGCTGCCAAGTCCTGTTGATTCTTCCTTTTAAATATCTTTCACTCTCTATTTCTTTCTCATCCCTACTAATTTAATTATGAACCTTTTCATCTCTTATTAAAATTATAATGGAAACTGGACACAGTGGTGTGCCCTGAGGTCCCAGCTACTTGGGTGGCTAAGATGGGAGGATCACTTGAGCCCAGGACTTCAAGTCCAGCCTGGGCAACACAGCAAGACCCTGTGTTAAAAAAAAAAGTTTCTGCTGGGCGAGGTGGTGCACACCTGTATTCCAAGCGACTCGGGAGGCTGAGTCAGGAGGATTGCGAGTTCAAAGCCAGCCTCAGCAACTTAGCGAGGCCCTAAACAACTAGGTGAGACCCTGTCTCTAAATAAAATACAAAATAGGGCTGGGGATGTGGTTCAGTGGCCGAGTGTCCCTGAGTTCAATCCCTGGTTCCAAAAAAAAAAAAGTTTCTTAGTTAATTCTTTTTACTACTTCTTGCCATATGCAGAGTAACCTAAAGCACATTTCTGATCTTAGCACTCTTCTTAAAAACCTCTGATATTATGGAAATCAAATAAAAACCACAACTAGATCCTATTTCACACCCATTAGGACAGCTCTCATTTAAAACAAACAAACAAAAAAATAAGTGTGGAGGATTTAGAGAAATTGGAACCCCATGCATTGCTGGAGGAATGTAAAATGATGCAGCTACTGTGGCAAACAGCTTGGCAGTTTCTCAAAAAGTACATATAGAATTATTATATGACTTAGCAATTTCACTCCTAACTATACAGCCAAAGGAACTGAAAGAGGGATTCAAAGATACTACACATGGCAGCATTATTGACATCAGCCAAAAATGAGAAAGAACTTGAGTATCAGGAAATAATTGGATAAACAAAATGTGCTGAATACATAAAATGGAGTGTTATTGGGGCTGGGAATATAGCTCAGTTTGTAGAGTGCTTGCCTCAAAAGCATAAGTCCCTAGGTTCAATCCCAGCACCACAAAAAAAAAAGTTTTTCAGCCATAAAAAGGTCGGAAATTAGCTGGGCTTGGTGGCGCACTCCTGTAATCCCAGCACTTGGGAGGCTGAGGCAGGAGGATCTCAAGTTCAAAGCCAGCCTCAGCAGCTTAGCGAGGCCCTAAGCAACTCAGTGAGACCCTGTCTCTAATAAAATACAAAATAGGGCTGGAGATGTGGCTCAGTGCTGGAGTGCCCCTGGGTTCAATCCCCAGTACCAAAAAAAAGGGACTGAAATTTTAATAAGTGATACAATATAAATGAACCTGGAAAATGTTTGCCTAAGTAAAATAAGCCAGATACAAAAGGGCAAGTATTGTACAATCCCATTTATATGTGGTGCCTGGAATTGGCAGATTCATAGAGACAAAAAGTAGAATAGTAAGTACCAGGAGTGGACTGTGACAGGGCGAATCAATGGCGATTTATTTTTTAATGGATATAGTTTCTATTTGAGGTGAAAGAAAAGTTCTGGAAAAAGATAGTGGTACAACATTTAAATGCCCTTAATGCCACTGAATTATACACTTAAAAATGACTAAAAGGGAGACATAACCACAGAAGAACCCACTGGAACATATAATAAACATTAAACACTTTAGAGACCTTCTACAATCTGGTTGCTTTTTAATCATATATTTTATATTTACCCTTAAGTGATTTTGCTGACTATCCCTTCCTCTCTGACCTCAACAGCTTTTGCCTAGGCTGTGTAGTGTGCCTCTCTTTCCCTTTAAGATTTAGCTCAAAAAGAATTCCATAAAACTTTCTAAAATAAAACCCATTAAAATTAATCTTTCTCTTCTCACTTTTGTATTTAACTTATAGCAGTTAGCACATTTATCCAATCATATAATTATTTGCCTGCATCCTTGTTTTCAAGATCACGAACTGATTCAGTCCTTTCATGTAGTAGACACCCAATAAATGCCCCAAATTGAAACTAATCCAACTCTCTCTATCTATGGAATCCAGGGAAGTCACCCAGTGACAGAGCCAGGACTAGTTTCAGGTCTTTTCTATTTAAAAATTTTTCCTATACTAACATGCTGATGCTCATGGGTCCTGTGATGTTCGGTCTGTATTAATGTTGGGCAATTTGGTATTGTGTTGTGAACAGACACCAGGCCCTACCTATGATTCTTTCATTCATGTGGTTTGAAATCTTTGTACTTATGATGATCGATGTATTTGTATTCTATTTTCAGCTTCATGTTTCCTGTTGCAGGTGGAATAAGACCCCCTCAAGGTATGTGAGAGCTTCAATTTTTAACTTTTGTTTTTATTATTATATTTCCAAAAGAGGGATAAAATAGCAAAATAGAAAGTAAATTCTATTCCTGCCAAATAAAGTAAAATTTTCTTATATTCTTGAACCTGTATGATACTTACTCTAAAGATTTTTCAAAATTGTTTAATTTGGGAAGTAATAAAGAAGCACGCCTCATTTCTTCCAAACTTAAACATTATGTCAAGAGATTGATTTTTAATTTCAGAGATGAAGGAGACTTTCAGGCCAAGACTATTAAGAAAAGGTAGTAAAATTGAAATGACCTGTAATTCTCTTAATGATATCATCCCTCTCCTATTTAGTCTTCTAAATAGAAGATTGTTAGTGCCATACAGTCAGAGCCATTTCCGTCTGATGTTCATGAGTATCTCTGGCACCCAGCATGCTGATGGAACATAATAGGTTCCCTATTAGATGTTTTTTGAATGAATTAAAAAAAAAAAACCTGTTCAGTTCTCTATATGATATGATCTTAATATAATCTCATACATAAAAAGATCATAGTTTAAAGTATTCAAGATATTGTTTAAAGTATTCAAGTCTCAGTTTTATTCCTAGAAATTTCTCTACTAGTTGTTCCCCTCTGTTTGGTTTTAGAACCAGGGCCCACCAATATCAAGTTTAACTCTGTCTTCAAGGAAACAATAGTAAAGAGAGATAATCTTGACCCATGCTACTGTGCAAATGGGACACGACATTGAGGGAGAAATGTATCTACCCTTCTTTCTGCTCACTTCTCCCACTCTAGCATATTCCCCATCTTCACCCCACCAATGTCAAGCTGCTTCTGAAAACTGGCTCTCCTCATAAAGTCAGTGTTGATCGGTTATGGTAGACTTGCTAGGGAAACAGAGACTCTCAGGTCACCAATAGAGATGAAAGATAAAGAGCGACTCAGTAGCAGGTGGTCAGTAGCTCATTCTAACTTTGTCTCCATTTATAATCAGTGGTGGAGGTTGAGTTTCAGGTAAATTTTTCCGAGTCAGTTGTATTCTTTTCATTGTGTTTACATTTATACATTATTTAAGGTACCTGTATTAAGATGTGTCCCAGATTTAGATCAAATGGTTTTGAGATCCTTTGTTCTTTAAGAAGATATTACAGAGTGAAGTCTTCATTATCATGTGTGGTTTATTATTTTGCATTTTCATAAACTTTGCAGAAGTCTACATATGGAGCAAAGAAACTGAACAAGAAGAGATTTCAAAGTTTTCCTGATATTTATTTATTCTAAATTTCTAATTGTTTTGGAGTTTTTTTTAAAGTAAAGTTTGTTAGAATGAACTTTTTGATTATTCAGAGGCTTTAAATTATGTACTAATCATTTTTAGAAGCACATACAAGAAACCAACAGCAGGGATAGGCACAAGATCATGTGTACCTCAACAGAAACCAGGAGAAAAGACTTAGTTTTTACTTTTATGCCTTTAACTGTGATATCAAATGAGTCACCCATTCAAAAATAAAATAAATTAATAAAACTTTAGGTCAAAACATTTTTGCAGGTCAGGAATCTGAGAGTGACTTTGCCAGAGGTTCTGGCTTGAGGCTCTCATGAGGTTGTGGTAAAGATGGCAGCCAGAACTGCAATAGTCTGAAGGTTTCGTGGAGCTGGAAGGGCTGTTTCCAAGATGCTCATTCACACAGATGGCAAACTCACACTGTCTGTTGGCAGCATGCCTCAGTTTAACACCACATGGATTCTCCATAGGACAGCTTGAGTCTTCTCATAACACTTTAGTGGCTTGCCTCAGAGCTAGTGCTCCAAGAGAGCAAGGAGGAAGCCAAAGTGTCTTTGGAGAACTAGCTTTGGGAGTTACATGCTGTTGTTTCCAAAATATCCTATTGGTTGAACTAGTGGGGGGGGGGGGGTATGTAAGCATATGAATACCAGGAGGCAAAATCATCAGGGGCATCTTCAAGGCTGAGTACCACAATGAAGCCCTGCTGTCCATTTTTTAATATGCATACAAGTTCTGTGGAACAGATACTATTTTCCTCATTTTACTGATTACGTTTTGCAGGTTGCCCAAAATCACACAGCTAGGTAAATGATGGAATAATTCATATTCAAGTCTGTCTAATTAGGAACTTGTGCTTTTTCCACTGTACTGTGCAGTCTCACAATTAACAAATCTTTAAGAAAATAAACTTTCAAAACATTTTGAGGGCTGGGGATATAGCTCAGTTGGTAGAGTGCTTGCTTTGCATGCACAAGCCCTGGGTTCAATCCCCAGCACCGCAAAAAACAAAACAAAAAGAAAACATTTTGACTTTAATAATGCCTTGGTGTTTTCCAGCAGGCCTGATGCCAATGCAGCAACAAGGATTCCCTATGGTCTCTGTCATGCAGCCTAATATGCAAGGCATGATGGGAATGAATTACAGCTCCCAAATGTCCCAAGGACCCATTGCCATGCAGGTACTCTTTGGTTGATTGTTTATAAAGTTACTGTTTTTTTTTAGGTGTGAGCACACCAAGAGCTGCTTTTTTTATTGGTGCATTTTAAGTATACATAACAGTAGCATTTGTTGTCATATATTTGTACATGCACATGATATAACAATATAATTTGGCCAATATCATTCCTCGATATTTCCCCTTTCCCTCCTCTCCTCCCTCCCCCAGGACCCTTTCCTGTATTCTACTGATTGCTTTGGTTTTTGTGAGATTCCATACATACACATACATACTTTGCTTTTCCTTTTGCCTCTATAGCTTCAACATATGAGAGAAAACATACAACCCTTGACTTTTAGTTTGGCGTATTTTGCTTAACATAATGTTCTCAACTTCCATCCATTTTCCTGCAAATGAAAAAAGAATTTTATTCTTTTTCATGGCTGAATAAAAGAGCTGTATTTTTAAGAGCTTACCAATATATTTAGAAATAGTTAACCTTTTGGCCAGGCGTGGAGGCACACACCTATAATTCCAGCTACTCAGAATACTGAGGCAGGAGAATAGCAAGTTCAAGGATAGCCTGGAAGACCCTCTCTCAAAATACAGTAAAAAGGACTGGGAATGAAGCTCAGTGAGAGAACTCTTGCCCAGCATATGCAGGCCCTGGGTTCAATCCCCAATACTGCAAAAACAAAGGCTACTTTTTTTTTTTTAAGTCAGGGTCTGAGGTCTTGCTTTGTTGCCCAGACTTGCCTTGAACTCCGGGGCTCAAGTGATCCTCCTGCCTCATCCTCCTATGTCACTAGAAGAGTAGGCACATACCATCATTACCCCCCCAGCACCCCCAATGCAGGGGCCTGACAGGTCCTCAAGTTTGCTAAGCAGGTACTTGAAAAATAATGAAAATTTGAATTATTGGAATTAGCAGAATAGATTATGGAACTGCATTTTCTGTGACATAAGAAATAAAAGCTGAAGAGGAAAATGTCAGGAAACTCATTATAAAAAGTGGTAGCATCTTTAAAATTTTTGAAATTGAAAAATACATTAATCAGAAGAGTTCTTATGGATAGTTTAATAGTAAATTAAAAATGACTGAAGAAAGAATTAGTGAACTAATAATTGGTCAGGAGAAGCTGTCTAGAATGCAGGCAAAATGAAATCCTCACATGCAAGCCAGGCACTGTGGCACATGCCTGTAATCTCAGTGGCTCAGGAGACTGAGATAGAAGGATCAAAAATTCAAAGACAGCCTCAGGAACTTCGTGAGGCCCTAAGTAATTTAGTGAGACCCTGTCTAAAAATGAAAACTACAAAGGCCTCGGAATGTGATTCAGTGGCTAACTGCCCCTAAGTTCAATTTCTGGTACCACCAACCTCAAAAAAGAAAGAAAGAAAAATAAATAGAAATCCAAGTCCTCAGATGCAAACACATCATAGAGAAACTGGGAAACCATACCAAGAAATTGACAACTCAGGGAGTTAAAGCTGTTTACAAGGCCATTTAGTATTGAACTTTGGGATCTAAGGAGAGCACGAAGAGGAAGGAGGCCATGATGAAGATGTTAAAGATGATGGAATATGGGAAAATTAACAGAAGGCAAGTGAGGAGAGAATTACTGGATGTAGATGAGCTGAAAGGATAGGAGATTGTGGTCAAGTGCTGGGCACTTCAAGAATTTGAAGATGATGTTGTTATTGATCCTATTGATCAAGGATATGACCATGAAATGGGAAGATAAAACGATATGTTGTATGTGACTGAGGTGAGGAATCAGAGACCTGAAAGGCCACAGTGATAAATAAATGAGTCATCTATGTGAATGTTGGTATCACCACCAGCAATTTATGGGTAGAGTGGAAGATAACAGAGTTCTAAAGTCTTCAATTGAAAAGTGAGGAAGTTGAGGGTGAGTAGATGACAGGAACAAGGTATTATAGTAAATGATGAAGTCCAGTGTCAGAAAATTAAAATGTATTCAACTTTTTTTTTTTTTTTTTTTTTTTTTTTTTTTTTT
>JAJEJO010000200.1:524806-592643 GCA_020662805.1 Glaucomys volans | reverse complement strand
AGATAGGGTCTCACTGAGTTGCTTAGGGCCTTGCTAAGTTGCTGAGGCTGGCTTTGAACTCGTGATCCTCCTGCCTCAGCCTCCCAAGTGCTGGGATTACAGACATGTGCCAGGGCGCCCGGCTTCAACTTTTTTTAAAGAGGAGGAAAGGTTCATAAGGGTCAAGAAGGAATATCCCCTACTTACGGAAGTGTAGAAGCAGCAATCTCCAAATGAAAGGACTTAAGAGAAAGCCAGGTTTCAGTTAGGGCAAAAGAGAAGAAGGTTAAGAAGTAGAAAAGTTCTCACTCAGTGAAAATTAGCCATTATCATTGTCACCATAATTTTTAATATTAGATTTTGTGATTTCCTGTTATGTTACTGTATTCTTACTTCTGACACTTGAATAAATATTTTATGGTATGTTGATACATCATTTACTGTTGATTAAATGTATTTTATTTTCTGTGAAAGTTTGAATGTCAGGCCTATGATAACATCAAAATAGTATCATAAGTATTGAGAAATCAGGTTTAATTTCATTTGTAGAATGATGACCATATGCCAGGCTCTTAACTAATACGGGAAATATGAAGATATGTAAGATATGGTACCTTATCTCAAAATGTGTGGATTAATAGTAAACTTACAGGAATATAACTGTGTAGGGGCTTCCATACCCTACCTGAAGGATTTACACACACACAAACAATTAACAGTCACCTCTGAGACACTGAAAGGAATGGAGATGCTTTCCATTTTTAGCATATGTTCTTTGAATCTTTGAATATATTTTATAGTTTAGTAAGGTAAAGTAAATGTTAGCAAATGTTAAAGAATTTGTGCAAATTACATTTTTCTTTGTGATAATTAAAAGGAAAGGTTATATTTTTTAAAGCTCTGTCTATTTCTTCTAGGCAGGGATACCAATGGGAGCAATGCCAGCAGCGGGAATGCCTTACCTAGGACAAGCACCATTCCTGGGCATGCGTCCTCCAGGTCCGCAGTACACTCCAGACCTGCAGAAGCAGTTTGCTGAAGAGCAGCAGTAAGAGACCTCCAGGATTCAAGAATAACAAAGATACATAATAGCAATTTTTTAATAAATTGTCAGATATTCTATAGAGCATATTTGAAGCTAAAGTAGTAAAGTTGCCTTTGAAACTCTTCAAAATACTTTTATTAGACATTTGGAGTCAAAAGGGACTTTAGAGATCCTCTAGTTCAAGCCTCTTGGTTTACATATACAGGAAGTGAAGTCCAAAGAAATGAAATGATGCATCAGACCAATTTATAATTACCAGCAAAGCCTGAGCCAAAATCCTGGCCCCTGATTCTCTTCTACTTCAGGTGCTACTTTCTGAAGGAAGTTTCTTTTTCATATGCAGAGCAGATGGTTTTATGTTTATCTGCCTCTAGTTTGAGAGATTACTTGTGTATGCAAAGGTTTTTTCCTCTCCTTGCAAGTTAGATAAAAAATACATGTAAATAATTTAAGTCATTTTTAGATTCAAATATTTTAGAATAAATATGCTGAGCATTCATTGTCCTGGGAAAATTAGATATAACTAGGAATGAAAATTGTAGTTCTAGAAATATAAGATGATATTGCTACATCTATTAGTAAAAATCTGACTACAAACTGGGTGAGTTGGTGCACACCTGTCATCCCAGTGGCTCAGGAGTCTGAGGCAGGAGGATTGCAAGTTCAAAACCAGCAATTTAGCAAGGCCCTCAGCAACTTAGTGAAATCCTGTCTCAAAAAATAAAAAGGTCTGGGGATGTGACTCAGTGGTTAAGCACCCCTGGGTTCAATCCCGAGTATAAAAATAAAAATCTGACTGTAACAGAGTTAATAATCCCTAGGATGGATCTTTATTAAATTGTTTTTCCTTCAGAAAACGATTTGAACAACAGCAAAAACTCTTAGAAGAAGAAAGAAAAAGACGCCAGTTTGAAGAGCAAAAGCAAAAACTCAGACTTCTGAGTAGTGTGAAACCCAAGGTAATATATTCACCATTTCTCCCTCTCCAAACATACACACCCTGAATGTGTCTGCTCTCACCTGTTCAGTGGATTTTGTCACTGAGGCACCATCCCAAGCTGAAGCTGTGATTGATTCCTTCCACTTTGGTTTACCTGAGTGCTAAAGTGAAGGATTTCTCTTTTTCTATAAAGATGCTCTTGTTGATTAGAATAGAATTTCAGCCATTATCTTCCTTACTCTCTTACTACCTTGGTAATGTTTATAATCTTTTTTGCTTAGGAAGTATTAATCTTAAATTTATTGATATGAAATGATATCCTAAAGCATTTATGAATGGGCCTTTTAATATGTTTTGTGGAGTGTCATTTTATGCCTCTGTTTTATATACATATCAGTGTCTTTCTAACTTGGAGAATTTCTTACCAGAAGTAGGTAGTAAGAATATTGGAAATAGACGAGTATCTGCTTTTCATTTAATTTGGGAGGGTTTAGGCAAAGAGAGAGAAGTGAAGAAATGACATATCTTTGTTGTCTCTTAGATAGGAGAGAAGAGTAGAGATGATGCTTTGGAAGCCATAAAAGGAAACTTAGATGGGTTTTCCAGAGATGCTAAGATGCACCCTACTCCAGCATCGCACCCCAAGAAACCAGGTAGTTTTAAGAGGCATTACCATTTTCTTTTCTTGGAAAAGACTTAAAAGAGTCCCCATGCATTGGCTATTATGTATGTGTGAAGTGAGGGTTGGACTTTGCCTTCAAACTAAGTACAGATGTGGGTGTTTTAATATTTATACTAGCTTGGGCTGCGAATGTAGCTCAGTTGTAGAGAGCTCATCTAGCATTTGCCAGGCCCTGGATTTGATTCCTAGCACTACAAAAAAGAAAAAAGGAAAAAAAAAGGAAAAAAAAAAAAGAAGAAGAAGAAGAAAAAGGAAGAAAACTTTACAGTGGCTTAGGAGGTCAAAGTTGGATAAGAACTGTATGAGAGGAAAAACCTCTGTCTTCTAGTTAGATGTCAATTTGACAACTTTATTGTAAATCAGATCTTCTGTACATAAATATGTTAACACTAGTAAAATCTGTTCACTCAAAGCAAATGTAATAAAGAAATTTACTCTTTTTTATAATTTTACTTTTATGAACTAGTTCAGTAATTCAGTGTGTTGAAAATTGCAAATTCTTCAAATGCCCCATTTTTAAAAAGTCATAGGTTTAATAATACTCCTTATGAAAGATTTATTTGGTAAATTTCTCTGTAGTGTTTTTCATTAGATAAGCAAAAAAGTACCTATTTAGAGCAGGTTAAAGAGATGTTTTGTTTTTTTGTTATCAATTTGAACATTTAGTAGTTGAAGTAAGTCTTGTCTTTGCATAACTGTTATCATGACCTTTTAAAAAACACAATATTTTGGCATTTTATTATCACCTACTTTCAAAAATAGCATATCATTTTACAGTTTTCATAAACTGTGCAGCCAACCAAGAAAGTATTAAAGTGTTAAGTAGTACTAAATTTTGTCATAAACCCTTGTATTATGGTACCTTTTGTATGTGATATCAGGAGAGAATAATGTGATATTGGCATTGCTTCCAATTTTTTATTTTCCAGGACAGCTTTTACTCTGTTCTACTATTCACAGGTTAGATTATACACCTAGAATTCCCATTGCTAAAATATGTCTTTATATAAATTATACACCAAGATTCAAAAGAGGATAGATATTAGCCATCAAATTGAGATTAGAAAAGGAAACCATAACTTAACAAGGCAAATATATCAGTAAGAAGTGATTTAGGACCAGACCTTGGCCCAGTACTGAAAAAAAAGAGACATCAGAAGTTAATACTAAAAACTGGACGTGGCACTAAACTTGGATGAAAGAAAGGCAGAGAGAGAATGATAGTTATTAGGTCAACACTGTTCTGTCCATATAGAATGCCCAGTAAGTATTGACAAAGAGGAAGGTCATTGTTAAATAATAAATTGGTGTTTTCTTGTTCAAATCTCTGGAGTTCTGCCAACATATCTGCAATTAACAATTTCTAGTTCACCAGAAAAAGATTGTTCTGAAGCAGGAAGATTCCAAAACTTCTCAAGTTTGGGTTTTAAACCTGGCCTAAAGGGTTCTAACCATTTTACCACCAAAGCCATCTTTTTATTTTTTCCCCATAGACTTTTTATCTCAAAATATTGAATATACAAACTATATCATAAAATTTTAAATTTCTTATTAATCATGATTTTACAAACCAAAATATATGCAATAATTAACATAATTGCAGCCAAATGCAAAGAAACACTGGTTTAGCCTTTGCTCCATGTTGCTAGTAAATAGTTAGGGTTCATTTAAAAATTATTCAGAGTAAGAACCTAAGTCCATATTCTTGATAACCATTGTTTGGAGGCCTGGGATTCAGTATGTGGCTTTTTTCTTTGTTCAACAAAATTAGTTATGGCAGTAATTGTGCATATTCATTTTGCATCTTTCATAGAACTTTCAGTGCTTCCATATTGATCCTAAAGAGAGAATCATTTAGTGTCCCCATATTTCAGATGACAGCCATTAAAAAAAAAGATGATCTATAAGTAATGGCTTTAATATTTAGTAAATAAAATATTAAAATATTTACTAAAAAAGTTTAAAAAATGTGAAGCAACTGCTGGGCACAGTGGCACATGCCTGTAATTCCAGTGGCTCAGGAGGCTGAAGCAGGAAGTTGCAAGTTCAAAGCCAGCCTCAACAAATTTGCAAGGTCCTAAGCAACTTTGTGGGACCCTGTCTCAAATTATAAATAAAAGGGGTGGGGATATGGCTCATTTATTAAGCACCCCTGGGTTCAATCCCTGGCACAGAAAAAAAAGGTGAAGCAACATTAAAATACTGTTATTAATGAGCATTGGGTTAAATGTGATCCCTGGAGAGCTGATTTATTCCCTGAGTGAATCTTACATTTAATAATAAAAAGCCATAGTAATGTCTTTGTCCTTTAGTGCCAAATATCTTTTAAATAGAGACCTCAAAGTTTACTTTCTAAATTGACTGTTGAGTTGTTTCAGCACTTTGTGGTATCTGAGTTTCGATGCTTTTCATAAGAAAATATCACTTCAATAATCTGTTTAATATTCATTTTTCATATGGTAATTTTACTGAAATGTGATCTTTGCAAAGTATATGGATAAGGCATGATAAAAAATCCCAAGTTTGTATTGTATGATTATTACTGAATTTCTTTCTAAATAATGAAATGTAAACATTGGAATTTATCTATTCAAATGTGTTTGGCAGCATTTTTTCTGATATCTGATGTATATGGGTTTGAGGGAACATTATCCAGATAAATATGTCATTTGGATTTCAAAAATATTTATCACTTTGATGGAAATTTATTAGTGGTCTTGGTTAAGGAACTTAGTACTAACTTAATGGAAGAGGAGAGTTTAATTTTTTCTCTCTTTGAATAAAATGCAAGATAGCTATAAAACCTCATTTTAAAGAGACAAACTGTGTATGGACATCATCGTGTTTTGCATGCATCGTATAATTCCACTTGACTACTACTACTTGTTATTTTTTATTCATCTCCTCTATTCATATTTCATTGTATTCTTCTGGAATTGTACTACACCTTAATTTCTTTTTCTATTGATTTTTATATCTGTGTTTCATTGCCATTTTCCATTTTGCAGATTGTCCCACATCATCTCATTCTACTAAACCTGTCTCCCCATCACCTGCCTTTCTTGATGAAGAAGAATTCAGTGACTTTATGCAGGGGCCGGTTGAAGTTCCCACCTGTGGGCCTTCTTCCACAGCCCAGCCCTTTCAGTCTTTACATCCCACCACCCCACTTGCCCAGTTGTTTACTCAGAAGGCCGGGGCACAGCCTCTCCCTCCAGGTCAGATTCCAGTGTCTTTTGCCTTACATGGTGTCCCTGGGCATATTCCTTATTTCTCTACTGCTTCAGCCTCACACAATGTGCAAAAAGCAGGTAACTCCTAGCAGTGTTAATGAAAATAATCTTAAGATATTCTAGGATAATTTTTTTCTGTTGTAGTATAATGATACAGTGGTGTTGGCAAAGAAACATACACAAATCTGTGAGTGCTGTTGAATTCACTAAAGTAAGAGTTGATTTTTAGTTCTAGGGTCCTCACATGGTAGAAAAGCAATTTAAAACATTTTGCTACTAAAGTAGAAAAAGTTTAAACCAACTTAAAACTTTAAAAACAACCTCATTTCTGAAGATTACTCTTTTGTTTGGGAAAATCATCATTGTCTTAAGAACAATGAGCTTGGGAAAGCTCCTTTAGAAAGTACACTTTCTGGTTCAGTGACAGCACTTGGAGGCAGAAACTCAGATGTTCATTTACTATTGGTTTGTCCTTAGACAAGTCTTTAAACAGTTCTGTACTGAAATAATGGGAGTAGCTATACACTCTGTCTTGAAATAACATAGTGCTGGGAGGAATCTTGGCAGGCTTGTAGTTAGTCCAGACTTTCTCATTTGATGGATATGAAAACAGACTCAGAGATGATGTTGCTGGCCTGAGACCTCCCCAGTAGTTAGTGCAAGTGTCTATATCTTGTAGGACGCCAGATTTCTAAAGTAGTGCCTTCTGCTATACTGTTCTATGTACTATCTTAGAATTCTTGAGAATCAGAGTAGACAGTTGTGTTGAAATTCTCCAAAATCTCTAGTCTCTCAAGACCTATACAAATGGGTGGCTGTTGAATTATGTCTAAGTTTACTTTATACATGGCAAGGCCTTCCCTTTAGAATGTTGGGGTGGAAAGGGATGATTGACAGATGAGAGATATGCAGTTCGGTACAAATAATCCTTCATGCTGTTTGTTTAGGCCCTTCCTTGGAGGAGAAGCTCCTAATATCTTGTGATATAATTACACCTGAGCAGGAACAAATTAAATTAAATACTTCTGAAGCTGGGCACAAAACCGTAGGCCCAGGTTCCAGTAAGAACCATTCCGATTTAACAGCCAATAACGGGGGTGCTGTAGATGGATTTGTAAGTGGTACCATCAATACAGAGGCAGAAAAGACTTCAGACCAAAACCTGTCAATTGAAGAGAGTGGTGAGCTCATAAAGCAAGAAATTTGTTTAACCAAATGTCGCTCAGCTGCTAACACTTTAAGCATTAATCTTAAAATGAATGCTGCTTGATTTTGCCAATTAAAATCTTGCTTAAAATATATTTAATGCAATCCTTTCTCCAATTAACCCCTAAGTTTTTGCTCTGAATTCTTTCAACATATTGTATTATTCCTTTTCAAAAAAATGATTTTGATAACCAGTTTTCTTAATCAGAATCATTCCTGTTAAAATTTCCTTTCCTTTTATCTGATAAAAATTCTTTTTTTCCCTTTATACTTTCTATTCTTCCCCAAAGATCCAAGAGTTGTAACTGGAAAAGTCACCAATGAAAATATAGTTTTGTTTTCTTTGAAATCATATGCATTGCTGCCAAAAAGATCCAAATTTGGGAACTGGGGATATAACTCAGTAGTAAAGCTCTTGCCTAGCAGCACAAGGCCCTGAGTTCAATCCATCCTTAGTACATGCACATCCATACACAGAAATTAAATTTTTTTTTATTCAAAAACCTTCAGAGATAAATTAGAATGTGGCAGCCCTGAAAGCAAACTTTTAGAGGATATTTTATTGAACAACACCAAATATCTCCAAATCTTATAAATCTAATGCAGCAACGTTACATTCAGGTTTAAAAAAAAAAATCAGGCTAAGCACTGTGGCACTTGCCTGTAATCCCAGCTACTTAGAAGGCTGAAACAGGAAGACTGCAAGTTCAAGACCAGCCTGGATAACTTAACAAGACCCTGACTCAAAACACAAAAAGGGCTAGAAATACAGCAGGGAGCCACTAGGTTCAATCCTTAGTAATCATAAAAAAATCATACTTTGCAAAAAAGTATTGTGAAAAGCTGCAAGTAAACTTAGGCAATTTGTTTTTTACACATATAATTTTAAGCTATCAATCATATTTTCCTTTAAGTTATTAAAATATGAAATGTTTTAAGCGTCATGATTCAGAATATTGATTCAGTACAATTTAGCTTTTCTTTAATTTATTCTTAGGACATAGTTATTGTATAAGAGTTGTTTAGAAACCAAACACTTGCTGGACACAGTGGTGCGTGCTTGTAATCCCAGTGACTTGGGAGGCTGAGGCAGGAGGATTGCAAATTTAAGACTAGCCGCAACAACGTAGTGAGACCCTATCTAAAAATAAAAAGAGCTGGGGCTATATAGCTCAGTGGTAGAGTGCCCCTGGGTTCCATCCCCAGTACAAAAACAAGAAAAAGAAAAAGAAACCAAATACTTTAGTTGTATTGGTGACTTTTTTCTGAGTCTCCAGACAGTGTTCTTTATAAAAAGTCATCACTCAGTGTCATTTCCTCATCTTCTCATGGACTGTTATATACATTAATGTTCCTTATTTTCTAGGTGTGGGAGTGTTTCCCTCACAGGATCCTGTTCAGCCCAGAATGCCTCCTTGGATTTACAATGAGAGTTTGGTTCCAGGTAAAAAAGATTCTTTACCAGGAGTCCCATCTGGATATTTTGCTTTTAAATATCATAGATGTAGTTGTAAGTATTTATAAAATATGCAGAAGTTGTTACTTTTCTCTTTTTTTCCCAGAATGAGTATAGAAAATTCAATAGATTTAGTGTTTCAGACTGACTGATAGGTGGGATAACTATATAAATGCAAGATAAATGTTTTGCTTTTTAGTGTTATTGACCATAATATGCTTTTATTTCTAAAATCTTTCTTTAGTTATCTTTTAAAGACATTATCAAATTTTTATTTCAGGGGCTGGGAATATAGCTCGGTTGGTATAGTGGTTGCAAGCACAAGGCCTTGGGTTCAATCCCAAGTACCACACAAAAAAAATTATTTTGGAGGTTATTAATAACTTACCAAGAACTGCACTAATATATTTAATGTAATATTCTGAATTCTCAGTGGTTTATATTTTTAAATATTCTTTTTTTCTGATTTGTCATGTGATAGCATATGGAATAAAAGACCAGGTGGCATCTTTTGTATGTTGCTGTTTACTTTTCACTTTATGTGTATTATTACTGCTTAGAAAAAAAAAAAAAAAAAAAAAAAAAAGACTACTAAAGTGCATGTCGTGATAGTACTCCACTGAAATAAGGAAATGGTCCTTTTAAGCCATGACCCATATGCATAAAATAATGACTATTACAACAGCATATGTTAATCCTAATAAACTGTAACTTGTTGAACATACTTTACTTTGCCAACATCTTGAAAGCTAAAGTTGTTCTAAATTTCTTTAAATTAAACATGCAAGATTTCTGTAGCTGAATTTCTTTTTCAAGAAACTGGTAGTATCTATATTACAATCATATAATCAAAGATTAAAAGGCTAATTACAAAATATATAGGTTCTTCAATTTTACATAAAAATAATAAGTTTTCTTTCAACTACCCTTTTTGTGTCTTTTTCTCTTCCTCTCTTTCTTTAAGCGCCGCCCCCCCAAAACAAAAATAGCAACTAGATTTTGGATATATTTTACTTTTATCCATTTTCTCTGAACTTATTTCTTTCTCCCTCCTCCTTCCATACATACACACATACTTTCTCAGTCAAAATATGTGTTCTTATTGCCAACATGCTAACCTATAATCCATGTCCATATTTATGATCCTAGATGTAAAATTTTTGTTTTAAACATTTTTCTCTGCCTCCCTTAGCCCTACTGACTTTGATTTCCATCAACCCCTCTAACTAGACTTGCCACATTTAACAAACAACATACAGAATGCCTGGTTAAATTTGAATTTCAGATATTCAGCAAATAATTGTTTAGGTATGTCCCATGCAATATTGGCATCCTAATTTTTTTTTTTTTTTTGTACTGGGGATTCAACCCCAGGGCACTAAACCACTGAGCCTTGTTTCTTTTTTATTTTGAGACAGGATCTCACTAAGTAGCTTAGAGCCTTGCTATGTTGCTGTAAGTTACTGAGGCTGGCCTCAAACTTGTGATCCTCCTTTCACAGCCTCCCAAATCACTGAGATTATAGGTGTGTGCCACCATTCCTGGTCATTGTTGGCATTTTTTGTCCTTGATTGTCAACCACATCTCTAACCGCCTTTCCTACTTTGTCCTTTGGAAAACCATATGATCATGAAAAACTCACCAACAGTCCCTCCCTTTTTTCAAACAGTGGTTTTTTTTAATCACCTTAACTACAACTGGGTCTTTCCCTGAAGGCTGTATTTCCAGAGCATCTTCTCCAGTGGTGTTTCTTTCATAGTCTCTCATTCACTGGGCCAACAGAAAGGTGATGTTAGTATAATTCTTGCTTCCCATTGCTATCTTTAAACTGTTCCCACCAGCATTACTTAAAACTTCTCTTTTAAAGTCCAAAGCATCTGCTTATACCATCTTCATCTTTTTATTATTGTTGTTTTTATCCAGAAAATACATAAAACTCAAAAACATTGTTAGTCTTCTACTGAATTATGTTTTGTTACCTTCAGCCCTAAATCTTTAGCTTTCAGATCAAGCCTCATTTCTTCTGAGCTCCATACCCTAATTGTTAGATAGTCCCACTTGAATTTCTTTACAGCTATTCAGACCCTGATGTGGCTTCATTTCTATTAAAAATTTGATTTAAAATTATTCTTGTATACCAACGACAACAAAAAGATTGATTACTTATAATTTGTTTACATTTATAATCTGGTCTTTCCTCTATTAGATGCCTATAAGAAAATTTTAGAAACCACAATGACTCCGACTGGAATAGATACTGCTAAACTTTATCCCATTCTGATGTCATCTGGACTGCCCAGGGAAACACTTGGACAGATATGGGCCTTAGCAAATCGAACTACACCTGGCAAACTTACTAAAGAAGAACTTTATACTGTTCTCGCCATGATAGCAGTAACACAGGTATACAATGTTTCTTAAATTAGCTCATATAACCTTTTCGATATAAATTGAAAGAATATTAATCCTTTTTTACTGTCCTTATAGAACTCCTTGTACACTAAAATTTAGAGCACTTTTAACGTACAGTACTTCAAAAATGTTCAGTTCATATGATGCTCATCTTAGCGTAATCTTTTTTTAAGGACTATTTAATGTAAGAACACTCTCTGGCTTCACTGTATTCCTTCTGAACTTGAAAGTGAGTAATACATGAAATTACTCTTCCTTCAAAGTCTTGGTACAAAATTCCTTTGATACAGATAGAGTGGTCTAAGTGTTAACAGTTTTTCTTATATTATAAAATCAGTTTAAATTGTTTGATTATAGCAAATTAACCAAACTTGTCAGAAAAGGAAAATGTTGGAATTGATGGATGTTGGCCTTTTTTTTTTTTCTCCCCAAATAACAGGTTTGCATTACCCTTGTTACTTATTTTCCTGTATAAAATGATGAGTTTGGGGAATTAGAAAAAGTATGAAGACTACAGATTTTACCTTAAAGTTTCTCTTTACCAAATATAGATTGTGGTTTGCAATCCCTAAAATGATTCCCTTTTCCTCCTGTTCTGTACAGCGGGGTGTTCCTGCCCTGAGTCCCGATACTTTAAATCAGTTCCCAGCCGCTCCTATTCCAACTTTAAGTGGCTTTCCCATGACTCTGCCTACCCCAGTGAGTCAACCAACTGTGCTACCTTCAGGCCCTGCTGGCTCCATGCCCCTCAGCCTTGGACAATCAGTCATGGGTATTAACCTTGTTGGACCAGTGGGTGGAGCTGCAGCCCCGGCTTCTAGTGGTTTCATGCCAACTTACTCAGCAAATCAGGTAAGTGAAGAAGCTATGCATATTCCAAATAATCCCTGAAAATGCATCTAGACAGGTTTTAATTTTTCATTATTTAAGACTATGAGGATATTTATTAAGTATTAAGATGTTTGAGTTTTGTTTTGTTTTGTTTTGTTTTGTTTGTTCACTTGTTTCTGGTATAGGGGATTGAACCTGGGGCCCTTTACCACTGAGCTACATTTATAGTCCTTTTTATTTTGAGAAAAGGTCTTGCCAAGTAACTGAAGATCTCATTAAGCTGCCGAGACTGGCCTTGAAATTGAGATCCTCCCACCTCAGCCTCCTGAGTCACTGGTATTTAAGAGTGTTTGAGTTATGAATGGATATTTGTTGTAATATTTAGAGTAGAACAGTAGAAATAGCTGAATGTCCATCAGAAGGAGAAAGGTTAAGTAAATTTGAATTCATCCATAAAATAATAAGCTAATTATTTAGAAATAAATGACAGATCTATATATTCTATATGGAAGGATGTCTGTGTTGTATAATTCCTTTTTTTTAAAAAAAAAAAAAAGCATAGAACAATATGAGCCTGTTCTATAAAATAAAAGGACTTCTAACAATGCTCTCCTCTGGAGTGTATGCTGAGGAGTCAGTGTTTGTAGTGTATTTTATAAATGTGTGTGATGGATTGTGCCACACTTACACCACTATTGTAGTTTAAAACATGCATAAAATGTTTTTTAAAGATGGCAGCTTCTCAATAACCCAGTAAGTTTGATTCAGCTATTTTAAAAAAGGTATAGATTAGCTTTTTCAGCCAATCTTCTATCATTTGTACTAGAAAGTATCTAAAAATACAAAATAGGATTCCTGCCTTAAGCACTTGAGTTGATATATCTAAAAGTGTTCTTCTGAGCTGAAGGTGTAGTTCATTGGTAGAGTGCTTTGCCTAACATGTAAAACCCTGGATTTGATCCCTAACACCACACACACACACAAAAAGTGCTCTTCTAAAATTAGATAGTTATAAATAGAGAAGTTTATTTTTTTAAATTTTTTAAATTGGTGCATTATAAATATCATAATAGTGGGATTCATTATAACATGTCGGTACATGTACATAACATGATTTGGTCAATTTCTTTCCCCAGTACCTCTTCTTTACCCACCTTTCACTAGTCCCCTTTCTCTACTCTGTTGGTCTCCCTTTATAAATTGAAAAATTTAAATCACATTTTTTGATGTTGACAGTTGGAGATTTGCTGTTTACTTATTTTATCAATTTGATGCTTTCTATTTAAATGTCCTCTCAAAATGTAGGTGGGAAAATCAGAAGAAGATGACTTTCAGGATTTTCAAGATGCTTCTAAGTCAGGATCCCTTGATGACTCATTCACTGATTTCCAAGAGGTACCTGCTTCTTCAAAAACAAGTAATTCCCAACATGGAAACAGGTAAAAAAAGAGCTGAATATATTTAACATTGTATTTCATCATTAAGAAAGAGGTATCCATAATAGCAAGCCTAAGTAAGAAAAATTAAGTGACTTGCTCTAATGCTTTACTTGATTATTCCTTCTTTACTCATACTTTTATTCTTTGAACTTCACAGCTCTTTGTCTATCTTAAACTTTAGCAACCACTTTGGCAATATTTTTACAGAGAAAATGGGCATTATATGTCTTAAAAGATGTAAAAGTCATTAAAGTATTAGAAGTAGCCTGGGGTTACTGTTAGTCAGAAAATGTTATTAGTTAAGGACAGCCCCAGTTATGGGATGCCTCATGATTCATAGAGCATCTTAAGAATAAGAACTGGCACAGTGAGAGGGATTTTTGCTGCTGTGTGGTATCCCTTCACCTGTGGGGGTAATCCTGGTATGAGATGAAAGAGACTCCCTAGAGCTTAGAGTTACAGACACCGAACAGTTTCTATCTGAAGACCTGTTGAGACTCCATGTTGAACTGGATTATCAGAGACAGAGGGGAGAGAGCAATTGATCCTTCTCCTAAGAAGAGTTTTAGAAGACAGACACATCATCCAGTTGACCATTCAGAAAATACTGTGTGCCAGGCACTAGGGGGCCTAGAATAATCAACAAAGCAGACATGGGGCATTTCATTGATGATAGAAAAGTTCAAAAAGGGTTAAGGTCTGGAGTTTGTTAGTTTTATTTTGTGAAGATCAAAATATTTCTTTTTAGATGTTTTGTTTAGCAGGGTGAGCAACTAAGTGAAGCCATGTACCACAACCAGGTAAATCAGGTAGAGTGATTGCAAAACAAATGGATTCACTAGAGAAAAAGCAAAACGTGTTTTTCATGGCCAAATTCTTACATTTACCATCCAATAGAATGTAGGTTCTTAAATTTTAAACAATGTGCCTCTCTCACTTGAATATTTTCATTAGTGTTAAAGAGTAGAAAGAATTGTTTTCATGTTTAAGACGGATAATAACTACTATATATATAACTGGCATAAATACTTTCATGTTGATTAGTCTTTTTTAATAACTTCAGAGAAAGAACTGGAATGAAACATTCATTTGCAGTATGCACAGAATCATAGTCTGAGTCAAATCCTTCTTGGCTAGAATTTTATTTTGTTGATTTCAATCAGTAGTACTTCATTACCCTCAAGATCCTCTTTTTTTTTTTTTTCCAGGTATATGGATATAGTTTTAAAATATATTCAATTAAATGTCACAATTAGTAGAAAGATTTTACTGATGAGCTTTAAATGACCATAGCTAAAATTGGAGGGTCATGAAAAACAAATAGATCATTCAACTTTGTGGGGTTTTTTTTAAGACACTCTTTACTTTTATTCCTGTGCAACTTTCTGTGCAGTAAGCTGTAGTTTAATTACTTATGATACTATTTTAAATCCACCTATAGTGTATAGATGATAGCCCATTATATTTTTCAAGATGAGATACATAGCAGCTATTTGGTAGTGATGTGAAATTTTAATATTTGATGGCACTAAGTCCTAAAGCACTGTGGACCCCCATTAGCATGCATGTGCTAGAGCCTGGTTTTTACCTTGCTTGTAGGCCACTGATAAGAAGATTTAAATGACTGTGGAAAGATTTTTGCCCTAGGGCAAAGAATTCAATAGAAATCCATTTATATATCTTTCCTGTGTGTGGTATTGAATGACACAAACCGGTGGTGGAATGTAGTCATTCATATGTAAAGGTTGTTCTTCCAGGGAGCTGCCTGCGTCTGATAAGGGGGGAAAAAAGCAGTGCTTTTATAGTATATGTTTAAACCTTCCAAGAATTACCCACCCAGATACTACTCATTACATTATTTTTCTAGCCAGTGAAAAATACTTCCACAGGCAGAAGTATCTTTATCTAATTTTGAAGTGATTGTTGTTTTGCTACAGAGATAGCTTCTGGAACTGCTGATGTGATCCTTGTAAAAATGCAAATTGTATTAACTCTGCTGCTTCTTATCAGATGTATGAACTTCTGCCAGAAAGCAGTGCAGTATGATCAAAAGAAGAACAATTTACATCTTGGCTTAAACAACATTTCATAAGTAGATTTATATCTGAACTATTCTACCTCTGCACTCTGAACCTATTTTAGAGAATAATTTATATTGAGCTTAAAAGAATTTTAAAATATTGGATATACCTGTTTTGAGCAGTTGACTTTTACAGATTTATGGAACTTAAGTAAATATTGTGGGAGGTTGCTATTCTTTAATAATCTATTTCCAGTGCCTTTCGAATCATTATTATGGTTTAACGAGATGCTTAGATGATCAGTGTAGATTTGACCCCTCTTCAGTTAATCAAGAAAAAAATTTGTTTTAATTTTTTTTTCAAGAAAAACATTTTTTTTAGCCATTTGCAGTATGTATATGTAATTTCTGACTTTTAAAGCAGAGAGCCATGACTAGGTACCTGCTTGCCATTTTAATTCTAAGTTCCTATTTCATGACAAGGGAAGGACTGAATGTTCTAGTCATTGAGACATTTTCTTTTTTCTTTTTAGTACCCCATCTCTTTTGATGCCACTTCCTGGAACTAAAACATTGACTTCAATGGATAAATATGCAGTGTTTAAAGGAATTGCAGCTGATAAGTCCTCTGAAAATACTGTTCCATTTGGAGGTAAAAATAGTTTGTAAATTTATAAATCTTTGAATGTATCATTTAAATCATATGAATCTTTGATGACTTTTATTTTTTTTAATTTTTATTTATTTATTTTTTTGGTACTGGGGATTGAACCCAGGGGCACTCCACCACTGAGCCACATCCCCAGCCCTATTTTTTTTGTATTTTATTTAGAGACAGGGTCTCACCGAGTTGCTTAGCGCCTCGCTAAGTTGCTGAGGCTGGCTTTGATCTCACGATCCTCCTGCCTCAGCCTCTCAAGTGCTGGGATTACAGATGTGCGCCACCACGCCCGGCTTGAGTGATGACTTTTATATTAAACACAAAATGTGGGTTATGATGTGGGTCAGTGGTAGAGTGCTTGCCTAGCATGCACAAGCCCCTAGGTTCTATCAGTCTCTAACACACACACACACACACACACACACACACACGTATGTGTACATATATGTTTATAGTATATGATATAAGCATTTTACATATATGTATACATGTATGGATGCAATCGTGTGTATGTGTATACACACATACATATATGTAAAATGCTTGCATCACATGTTAAGTATATTTGTTTAACCCAATCTGCCTTATTTCCTTGAGCTGTGATCTCAAGTTTCCTTTCCATAATTGAGCTACTATCTTTCTATCATAGAGCTTGGTGATAAGTACAGTGCTTTCAGAGAACTGGAACAAACAGCAGAGAGTAAATCTTTAGGTAAGTTTTTGATTCCCTAAAGGATACATTTCTATTATTAATAGAGAATTTTGACGGTTCTTTCAGTAACACTTCTGAATATTATTTTGTTGTCTGTATGTTTTGGGGAGAAAAACATTGGATGGGTAAAACAATATGGTAGAGTAGTGATTTTTGTGATAGATTTTTTTTTTTTTTTTTTTTTTGGAACCAGGGATTGAACTCAGGGACACTCGGCCACTAAGCCACATCCCCAGCCCTATTTTGTATTTTATTTAGAGACAGGGTCTCACTGAGTTGCTAAGGGCCTCGCTAAGTTGCTGAGGCTGGTTTTGAACTCGGGATCCTCCTGACTCAGCCTCCCAAGTCGCTTGGATTACAGGCGTGCGCCACCACGCCCGGCTTGTGATAGATACTTAAAGGAACTATTTTAATTCAGAAACCCTCAGTGGGTATCTACTACATTTAATAAATATTGTGATAGATTCTGGGTGGGGAGTTATCTTGTGGAAGAGGGACACTCCTTTCTTTTTTGTGGCTTTGAAAATTAAAAGGAATCTGGATACAATGGTGCACACCATTGGTGCACCCAGCAGCTCCAGAGGCTGAGACAGAAGGGTTGTGAGTTCAAAGCCAGCGTCAGCAACTAAGCAAGGCCCTAAGCGACAGAGAGACCCTGTCTTTAAATAAAATACAAAAAAGGACTGGGGATGTAGCTTAGTGGTTAAGTGCCCCTGGGTTCAATGCCTAGTACCAAAAAAGAAAAAAGAAAAGAAAAATTAAAAGGCAAATGTGGCTCAGTTATTGGGAATTATTTTCCAAAATTAAGGACAAATCTCAGATCACTGCTATTTCCTCTGGAGATAATATATTCCCCTTCACTGGAAGTCTGCAAGCCAAATTGGAATCCTTTATCAAAAGGCCAGCTGTGACCATTGTTGTTTATTGTCATATCCAACAAGACTTAAATACATCCACCAGTCTTTCTACTTTTCAAGATTTTTTCTGTAACTTTTGTAGTACCTGGTACCGTATATGTGTGCATATGTGTGTGTATGTTTATATGTGTACATTAATTTTGAAATCATCTGGATAGAAAACATTCTAGAATAACATTATTAAAAACTGCTCTGAAGTTGAACTTAGTGGTATATTCCTGTAATCCCATTGACTTGGGAGGCTGAGGCAGAAGGATTGCAGTTTTGAGGCCAGCCTCAGCCTCAGCTTAGTGAGGCCCTCAGAAACTTAGTAAAATGCCATCTCAAAAATAAATAAATAAATAAATAAATAGGGCTGGGGATGTAGCTTAGTGGTAAAAACACCCCTAGGTTCAACCCCTAGTACTCCCCCCACCAAAAAAAATAAATCTCTGATAAAAGAGTCATTACTACATTTTGTAAAGTAGGTATAAGATATTTTACATTCACAGAGGTATGATATAGTACTTCTTACATCTATTCTGCAAGAGGACATAATAGAAAGGCATTGAGACTTAATCTAGCTGGGCGCGGTGGCACACGCCTGTAATCCCAGCGGCTTGGGAGGTTGAGGCAGGAGGATCATGAGTTCAAAGCCAGCCTCAGCAACTGAGCGAGGCCCTAAGCAACTCAGGGAGACCCTGTCTCTAAATAAAATACAAAATAGGGCTGGGGATGTGGCTCAGTGGTGGTGGAGTGCCCCTGAGTTCAATCCCCAGTTCCAAAAAAAAAAAAAAGAGAGACTTAATCTATTTTTCTAACAAAGGGCCCAAAGTTTGGTATGACAGCTCTAGTAAAGAAATGTGTCTCATGGAGCTGGGGTTGTGGCTCAGTGGTAGAGCACTGTACTTGCCTAGTACATGTGAGACACTGAGTTCAATTCTCAACACCACATATATATAATAAAAAATAATAATAAAGGTCCATCAACATCTAAAAAATATTTTTAAAAAGGAAATGTGTCTCTTAGATAAGATTTCTTTTCATAGTAGCACAGTTCTGAGTACTCACCACTCTTCATGAACATAAGCTAAAAATAATTTAAGAACAAACAAAACATTGGATTCATATAAAAATGATCAAGTGGAGGTAAGCAAGGCTCAGCCTAACTACTCTTTTATCAAATCTGCCATGTTTGAATGTTGAGAGCTCTGTAGAAGAAAGGCAAGCATGTCTAGCATCACAGGCCACAATCAGAACAGCATCATTTCAAACAGAAGCAGTAGCTAACCAGCGCCCACTTGGATATTTCTAAGAATGCTAACATCGATATTTAATTATTCTGAGCTGGGGATGTAGCTCAGTAGTAGAGCACTTGTCTAGCATGCATGAGACCCTGTGTTCCATCCCCAGCACTGCAAAAAATAAAATATTAAACAATTTAGTTATCCGGGCTGGGGATATAGCTCAGTTGGTAGAGTGCTTGCCTTGAAAGCACAAGGCCCTGGGTTCAATCCCCAGCACCACCAAAAAAAAAAAAAAGAATTTAGTTATCCTCTCACCAAGGAAGAAAAGGAGGTCAGTTACTGTGATATGCTTGTGTTTGAGTCAATCATCACTACCCAAGATTTTCAAGGTTGCCTGTGACTTAATGAGAAAGATGACTGAGGGGTTTATAAGCTTGTGTCATTCATTACTATCTCTGATAGAAGGACTTAAAAAGAGTGAAAGGGGATATAGAATGATCATTTAAGAGCCCCATATAAAACTGAAAGCCAATATTTGTGGCTAAATCCTATAATAAACATGTATGTAGAGTTTAGGTAATCTATAGGTCAAATTTTGTCCTCCGCAATTTAACTCTGTATATTATGAAATATATATGCTCTAATGAGGACCTCCTGGAAACAGTACCATATTCTACCTTTATATACTGAATGCTTGAACTTGGGACATCCTTCAACCATTACCTATTTCCATCCTTCTGCTTGGGATGGGAAGATTTTATAACAGTAAGGTAGATATGGTAGATACTATACTATTTAAACATCTCTGAAAAGGGAAAGCCAGCCAGGCATGATGGCACGTACCTGTAATCCCAGGGATTTGGAGGTGGAGACAGGAGGATCACAAGTTTGAGGCCAGCCTCAGCAACTTAGTAAGACCCTATCTCAGTAAAAAATAAAAAGCACTTTGGGTAAAGCACCCCTGGATTCAATCCCCAGTACAAATAAAAAGTTTAAAAAAGGGAAAGCCACTTCTTAGACTATCCAATTCCTTATAGTTGTTAGATTCCAGAAATGTTTCCTTGTAATTTGTCCAAGCACTTAGGATGAAATAACTATTTCTTCCTCAGTGTCTGTATTAGGTACTAGAAGTACAAAGATGAACCCTACAGGAACTTTTGACATGTTTCATTTACTCCTAGTAATACTTTCTTCAGCTCTTGGGCCAAGGCAAGTTTAGAGAAAAGACCACTGGTTTAAACATCCAGGTTCTTTGTGTAATTTGGTGTTAATGATCATGATATATATGTTATCCTTTTAAAGACAATAGGGAAAGACAGTGGTGCCACCAAAATGTAAGCAGAACTTAGTCCTGCTTTTTCAGTTTTTAACAAAGTTCCAGATTGTCGTCATTTTTGTTTGCTTGCTTCCATTCCTATCTTGACTTAATTCTAAAGACTTCTGAATAGAGTTGCTAACTTTATTCATTTTAAGGAAAGATGTTTTATTCTTTTTAGTGGTTTGCTGTCTTTTCATAGTCTCATTAAAATACATTGGCTTAACTTCAACAATGTATATTTGTGTCTTGGAATTTATAAGGAATCTTATAGTGTTGTGTTCAGTTATGAATTTCTAACGTTACTAAATGACAGTTTAATATTTCCTTATTTGTATCTGTGCAGTTTGAGCCATAAATTGAAGTAGATGAATAAAATGTTCCATATATAGAAGGGACACTTCTTATTGAAGTTTTAACAAAAAGTGGGTTTTTTTGAGGTTTTTTTTTTTTTTAGTTGTTTTTTTTTTAAGGGCCCAAAAGTGACAAATTAGGAAAATTTAATTCAGAAGTTAACCCAAAAGCTACCCACAAAATAATGTTCAGTGTGCCATCTGATGTGCAAGCTTCCAAATATTGCAATTAACTTATTTGCCAGAAATTTTCCTTTGTTATGAATTTATAAATCTACCCATTTTTATTTTCTTTTAACTCTCACCCAGCTTCCATTTCTGATGGAAAAGTTTACACTTCATCAGTAAGTTTAGTTTGTTGTGGTGATTTCTTTATAAAAATAACCAAGCAAAACTTGTCAATTTCACAAATAATGGAAACAACATGTCAAAAGTTTAAGCTGTGAGAAAATTGGCTGCTCATTACCTTTTCGTAGAAATAACACAAATATAATCAGTGATATACTTGTCTAAAATTCTTGGGTAATTTTTATAAGTTTTACATCTGTATCTCTTGTCAATTTGTGAAATTGACTTGAGTTTCATTAGTGGTATGTCTTAAAAATATAAATTACAGAATATCTGAATGCTGTTTCTGTTTCTAAAATTTCCCTGACAGTATTAGATAGATTTGTGTTGATGAATTTTGCTAGTGAATCGAATAACATATTAGAAGGAAAAATAAGGTTCTATTGTTTTCATTTGATATATCAAAGCATACATAATGTTTTAAACCAAATATATTTAAAGCCTACATTTTATATGCCAGTTTTAAAAATTGGATTTAGTTTTAAATATACTTTACAGTTTGTATCGTTCTCTATCTCGGTTTTGGGGGCAAATAAATAGGTAACGAAATTAAAGTTATTTTAATTAATAAACCTCCAGAAATGACAGTCATATTTTTAAATAAAAATATTGGTTGGAATTGCTATATTCATATTTAGCTTCTTTCTGATTTTCATTACCTGGTGTATCCTAGTGGATTTTATGGTAGACCTTGAGATGCCATTAGAAAACTGAGATCATCTGTATCCTAACATCATACCTGTGAGTGATAACATTAGTATAATAATAATGAATAGAAACTCTATTAAGACTCATGGGCCTAGATTGTTAAGAATCAGTGTTCATAAATATAGTGAGATGGCTGATTTCAAGAAAGGTCACCTGATCACAGATTTTTTTTTTTTAACTTATTTATTAGAGAGTATGGGGAGGAGCTACTTTAAAATGTGCCTTTAGCCAAACTCTGGCAACTAACTAGCTACCTTTTCAAAGATTTTCACCCAAGTTTTCCTCAAATTAATACCTCCGTGTACTTGAGGAAGATCACACAGTATCCTTCCCCCACCCCATTGGTTCTGTGCATTGAACCCCAGGGCCATGTGCTTGCTGCACAAGGTGTACCACTATTCTAAACCCCATCTTCTAATGATTCTGAAAATGCCTAGTTGTTCAAAGTATTGTATGACCTGAATATTAGAAGCAGAATTTCTCCTAATACTTTGCTGGTACCTCTGAGGATTTTTTTTTTTTTAACCATGTAACACGTTTTATCTTTAAAGAGCTGCTGTTTTCAATATGCCTCTCTCAAGAACCTCCAGTGCCTGTTTCTTTTCTGTTCAATGCTTAGCTGGCTGGCCAAAGGAAGAAAAAGTCTCTGAGAACAGCGTCTACTTCCTTATCACTCGGCTTCAGTGTGGGAAAAAAACACATAATTTGATAGAGTTTAAACTGTGATTAATGTCAAACCAGTGGGGAAAACCCTGTAAAGTTACACTTGCAATTTAATATGCCGTGCATTATGTGATTTTCCGTTTAGCATTCTTGTTTATTTGTCATTTTTTTTTCCTTTCAGGGGAGAGCTTTGCAGAATTCAGATCTGCAGGAACTGATGATGGCTTCACCGATTTTAAAACAGCTGATAGTATATCACCACTAGAGCCACCCACAAAAGACAAAACTTTTCCAGCGTCCTTCCCCTCAGGAGCTATACAACAAAAACAGCAAACGCAAGTGAAAAATCCTCTGAACTTGGCAGACCTAGATATGTTTTCTTCAATTAATTGCAGCAGTGAGAAACCCTTGTCTTTTTCAACTGCATTTAGCACATCAAAATCAGTTTCCACACGACCTCAGCCAGTAGGTTCAGCCACAACGATGACAGCACTGGCATCAACTAAAACATCTAGTTTGGGTGATGATTTTGGAGAATTCAACCTTTTTGGGGAATATTCTAGTCCAGCATCTGTTGGAGAGCAAGATGACTTCGCAGATTTTATGGCTTTCAGTAACAGCTCTATTTCATCTGAGCAAAAGGCAGATGATAAATATGATGTTCTTAAAGAGGAAGGTAGTCCTGTTCCCCTAACCAGCAACACGAGCAGCACAGTAAAGAGTGCACAAAACCCAGTTGCTTTATCCACCAAGTACGATGTCTTCAAACAACTTTCTCTAGAAGGAGCTGGACTAGGTGTTGAAGAATTAAAAGATAACACTCCTTCTGGAAAAAGTGATGATGATTTTGCTGACTTCCACTCCAGTAAATTCTCTTCCATGAACTTGGACAAATCCCTGGGAGAGAAAGCAGTGGCTTTCAGACACACCAAAGAAGACTCTGCTTCAGTGAAGTCCTTGGATCTCCCTTCCATTGGTGGCAGCAGCGTTGGCAAGGAGGACTCTGAAGATGCACTCTCTGTTCAGTTTGACATGAAACTGGCTGATGTGGGAGGAGATCTTAAGCATGTCATGTCTGATAGCTCTTTGGATTTACCAACAGTTAGTGGCCAGCATCCTCCTGCTGCAGGTGAGGAATTGGTGAGATTGCTCTGGTGATGGTAATGTAGATCTCAAAAGTGATTCTGTGGGTGTCGATTTACCGAAGAGTGAGACTCTGGCCCTTCATGAATTTCTAATAATTAGCCTCCTTGTTGCCGGTCTCCTGGAAGCAGTGTTGAGTTTGATTCTGTTGGTCTTTGAATATATGGATACTGTGATTACTCTGAAACTAGATTGGATAGCTAAAATATTTTTTATTTTTGAAATCCAATACTATGTTGGCATCAGAGGCACATTTAAACTCACTGCTAAATGAACCCTACATTGCCAGAAATTTTATAGATTTGCAGTGTCAGCAATCTTCATTTCTATGAGCGAAATCAGTGTTTTCCTCTCCTTTTTTCTTCTCTCTGGTATATTTAGAAGCTGCCAACATAGTATTGTGTTTGATTTACAGAAACTGACTCTTATTAGCCTAAGAAAATAAAAAAATTCTAATGAGTTATACTTTAATGTGCCACATTCCTTCAAGAGAAGAAGAGGGAAAGAGCTTATTTATGGATGTCTGTGTGGCACAGTCTGGCAAGGAGGAGGGCCTGTGTTAGTGGAGTCCAGGTACTGTTTTCAGTGTGAGCTCTATTACTGGAAGTATTAAGTTTTAACAAATCTGTAGAAGCTAGGATAGGGTGACTACTAACTTTCTGATAAAATATTTGAAAACATTATTATGAAACCCTCTTTCAAATTCTGTGTGGATTTACATGTAGCAGTTTATTCTTTAGTCCAACTTCCTATCATAAAAGCTAGATTCCCAAGTGTCCTAGTTTTTGTTATGTTTGGGCTTTTTTTTTTAATATGTATATAGTAAGATAAACCCATTTTGTGGCCTTTAATAATAAGAAGATCTCAGTATTACTGTATTCTGGAAAATGTATTCGGCATATGAAGGGTTTTTTTCTTTTTTTCTTTTTCTTTTTTTTTTTTAACTGAGAGACACGTAAGACACTTCCAAGTTTACAGGTTCAGGCAGAAATTGTAAAGTACATATATCATTTGCATATATCAGATTGCTAAGTCAGAAAAAAAATTGTATGCATCCTTTGGTTATTGAAATGTTGGAGATTTTCTTTAGCTGGGTGCTGAATTGGAAGCAAGTTAGCCGAGACCTTAGGTGTAGTGTTGCTACTTGCTAAGGTATTTTGCCAGTACAGTGAGCTATCTGAAGAGCTCCTTGTGCCCTTGGCTATTTTCCTTTCATTTTTGTTTTGAGGTTTTGGTACTTTTTTTGCAAGTTTTGTTTTTTTCCTTGCTGCTATTTGTTTGGTAGGGTGATTTTGTTATTTTTTAATTTTTTCCTCTTTTGTATGAGCTGCTGGAGCCACAGCAATTGGTTGCAAAGTGCTCTGTTTTCTAAACAACAATATTTTACTTTTATTTAAAAAGCTCATAATATGTATACTAGCCTTTTGGACTCTGAAGTTATTAATTAAAAGCTATTTTTCTGAAAATGAATCTATATTCTTTCACAGTGCCAAGCTAAATGTCTCTATGAAATGAGTCTAATCTGGGTTTGGGGTGTTTTCTCTTCCCTCTTTTTATTTGGGGAGGGGAGGTTGGGTTTTTGACTGAGCTTCTTCTGATGAACCTGTTAAAATAATCTGTGCCCATGTTCTTTATGTATGTTTGGAACATTCCCAGACTGGAACCTGTCATGTTCAAGCCACCTCTCTTCAGTGTGAGGATACTCTGAAAAGCAGATTGTTTCCTCCCATTGATCTGTAAACCTCCTGTTGGAAAGGTGCAGTATCCCTTTAGAGCGGTTGTTTAAAAGGGTTGATGTCTGACCAAGGATGTCCATACCGTTGTTGAGCAAATTTGCTACATAAATATATTAGGGTAAATGGCAGAGCTTTTTCAATGTGATATGGTTTTATTCTGTTCACCACAGTATCTCCTGCTCTCTTAGTTTGAGGGTTAAAGGTACATCCTGTTGGAGAAATTAAAAGTGGATCGATTAAGTGAATAAAACCTACTAGATAGATCACTGTGGACCTTAATTCTGTTTTGAAACCCTAACTTAACTCTGAAGGGGATACTGTCTCTTTTTAACTCCTGCTATAATTCTTTGTATGGAAGGTAGATAATACTAATAACATTGCCTGATTTTTCTGCATATTATTACATTGAACCCTTTGAGCTCTTGCTGCATATAATTTCAACTAGGCTGCTTCTTTCCCCAACTAAATTTAATCTCTCTGGCACTGAAGCATCTTGATGTTCAGTCATTAAGACCATTGGGTTTTGTTGGCAGCAAGAGCTTAGTCTTATTTGTGACATCCTCAAAGGGTTAGCAAGACTTCTGTAGCTACCTACCTGTAAAGTAGCTCTTCTTTGACATTGAAAATCTTTGTATTTTAATCAGCGCCTTAATTTTTTTTGGCCGCTTTTCTAATGTCTTTTTTTCAATTTAGACATTTTCTGTGTGAATGTGCCTTCTTGAACTTGCTTTAGTATATTCCTCTGCAAATACTGGTCTGCATGCTTATCCTGATGACTTCTTTTCCAGCTCTTCTGTACCACTATCTTTTGTGATCTGTAAGTCCTGTGTTAATAAATAATTCTTTGGCATATTTTGAAAGTGTGGGGATGTGTGTAATTTGTATTTTTTCAGGGTTAGACCAAAGAAACACCTAGCTGGTATCAAGTTTAAAGCAGTAATATCCCTTGAGATTAGACCATTTTTCCCTTTGTTTTGTTTCCTCAAACATCTCTGTCCTAAGAGAATATTGGTACATTTTAGCCTTTGCCCCTTATTAATAACATTGATGTGTGTTCTTAATATGGCATTGGGTTTAAATATAACCGTATGGCTGGGATGTAGCTCAGTGGTAGAGTACTTACTTAGCATGTACAAGACCTTGAATCATATGTATATAATATATATTATAAATATTATTTAGCCTATGTTTTATGAATTTGTTTCATGTTCTTATATGTAATACACATGTATATATATATATATATATATTAAAACTTGTTTTAAAAAGCTTAAACCTTACACTATATAATAGGGAAAGAGATATTTTCTTCACTAGAAGAAATTAGAGTATATTCTATTGCAGAGCACCTGTCTACTAGGAGTTATGTTGTGAAGAGAAAGGGAAGGTGAGGAAGAGAATGTAAGAATTGAGTGTTGGGAAAAGAGATACACTGATATTAAATAACTAGATATTTATAAGCATAAATTAACTTTTTTTTTCTTGTGCTAGAGATCGATCACAGGGCCTCACACATGCTAGGCAAACACTACCACTGAGCTAAATCCTCAGCCTAATATAAGCTTAATTTAAAATCACCAAATGATACTGAGATGGACTGAGTACTATAAATCTAAACTGAATTTCAATTGCCAGTCTATGTGCTAGAAATATTCAGAGTTGATGCAAGGAAGCCCTCAGGACTGAATTTGATTCAAGTGTGAAACTGGGTACTTGATCCTCTAATGGCAGGGCATTATCTTTCTTTCCAACTTCAGAATATATTATGAAGTGGGACCGTTGTCTTTTTCACTCATAGTACATCAAACAGATTTTTGAAACAACTTTAGGGGATATATCAGACTAAGTAATCTTTAAATTTTTTTTTTCATTTTTAAGAAAATAGTTTCTAGAGAGGCAAATGAAAGCAATGAGGAGGATAAACACAGAAAATAGTTTCAACATTTTAGGATATGATAATAGTGAAAAACCTTGATAGTACTGTTTTTCAGGTCAGACACCCAAACCAAATAAAAACTTGGTGAAAAGGGTTATTTCAATGGTTTAAATTTTTTATTCATGGGTTTTAAGGTTTTTAGTTCTTTTTAAAAAAATTTTTATAGTTGTAGATTGACAAATACCTTTATTTTTTTATGTGGTGCTGAGGATCGAACTTAGTGCCTCACATGTGCTAGGCAAGTGCTCTACCACTGAGCCACAAACTCAGCCTGAGGTTTTTAGTTCTTTGTTCTTTTTTAGAAGTTGAGGTAGGAAGGAAATTAAACCATTGAAGATGAGGATTTGAATTGGATTCCTGAGAGATCATTTTCATATCTGAAATATGCCACTTGAGAAAGATAAAAGTTGCTTGTTAGGCTTTAAATAACCCTAAGAAAAGCTAGGGCTGCTATTGAAATAGCATTTTCTAGAGCAAGTTGAATACGTGGTTTCAGAAAACCTTCTATAAATGCATTATGTTTTAATTATTACATGTGCTGCTAAAAAATTGAAAGAAAATGATCTTAAGGGTAGCCTTGATCTATTGATAACACCAGCTGCCCTTAGGAGTTTCCCATGCCATATATCTGATACCAATCTCAGGGTGGCTTTGAGGAATTCCTTTGTCGGTGGAATTCTCAAGTGTTAGGGTGGGTCATTTGGGACTGTTTGATTTTAACTTCTTTCTCAGCAGAAGTGACTGACTATAGCTGTGAAGCATACATTCACACATTGACCAATTAATTTTTCCTAAGTAGCATATCACTTCTTAAGGAGGCAGTTTTAATAATGTAATACAATGACATCAACTTTTTTTGGCAATAAACTTAACAATTCTATACTGTGGGTTCAGAGAAACAAAAATATTGTTTACCCCAGTGTCAAGTAAGATATGGTGGGTTAATGCTTGACTTCTATATCAGTGCCTGAGAAATTATACAGATGTATTTATGTTCTACAGTCACTCTATTGTTTATGTTAAAATCGCTGATGATTTTTAGACATAGCAAGTGAACAAGAAGGAAACACTTATAATATCAAAGAGGCTATGCTAAATCCTAAAATAATTCAAAGAATGAAATTATTTTATTCTTTTTATGTATTTGTTTTATTTGAGCCAATGTTGCCCAGGTTGGTCTTGAACTCCCAGGCTCAAATAGTCCTCAGTCTCTCAAGTAGCTGGTATTACAAATGTGCACCACTACACCTGGAGATGATTATTTATTCACTGCTGTGCTGGTGATTGAACCCAAGGCCTTGTGCATGCTGGGCATGTGCTTTACCACTGAGCTATACTCTCAGTCTGAATTATCTTTTCTTTTTTTGGGGAAGAGTTGCTTTTAGTTCCTTGTTTTTACATTTTTGTAAGTTGTTTTGGAAAGCATTGGCTCAATAACTCTTTAGAGCCTAAGAGGGTTGTATACACAGAAGTATCTCCTAAGTGTTGCCCTCTGGCTTGCATGGCCCAAAAGCCTCAATTCCAATTGCCACCTTCTGTGTTCTTTTTTTGCAGTACTGGTGACTAGACACAGGGTCACTCTACCACTGACCTACATCACCCCTTCTTATTTTTAATTTTGATACAGGTTATCACTAACTTGCTGAGGCTGGCCTCAATCTTGCAATCCTCCTACCTCAGCCTCCCTATAAAACCCTATGGGATTATAGGTGTACGTCACCACACCCAGCTTCATTTGGTATCATATTGATAAGATTTTTATTGATGAACACGGGCAGTCTCACTGTGTATCTTGCTATTATTCCTTGGCTTTTTAACCTCCTTTCACTTAAAATGTCCACAGGACTGCCATTTTTCTTTTTTGAACTTAAAACACTGATATAGAAACCTAAAGGTGCTTTTAGAGAGTGTGGTTATAACTTAATGGAAGTCAGCACCAATAAAGAATTGGAGGTTTTCATGAAGATTAGACAAAACTGGAAGGCAGTTATACAGCAGCATTTGATAACTTGTCACACTTGTACTGTGATTAGTTTGTTCCCAGTTTTCTTCTGCAACACGTATCTGGTCGATCTATTTTCTGTTAGAATAGAGCCAGGAGTAAAGAGAAACTGAAATGATGTATAAATATTTCATGATTTGCATTTGGTGAAATCTGGGTTAAATCATTATTGGAAGTTTCTTCCTTAGTCCAGTGAACATTGTTATTGCTATAAGAAAAAAAGAACAACCTCAAAAATAATGGAATCTGAGCGTGTACTTTCTTTCTTCTTTCTCTAAACTCCTTCCTTAAAAGTCAGTAACTCTTAATCCCCTAGGCCTATATTTACAACTTTAGAAAATGTTCATAGGAATAGGTATGGCCTTCTGTGTCCTATAGTGGCAGCTCACATTCTTGGAAATACCTTGTTTTCATGTACAACATCCATTCAAAAGAGATTTGAATAGAGGTTACAGAAGAGACTGATAGGGTTACTTGCCAGAATGCAGAAGAAATGTTATGTCTTGATTTGAGATCCATGATGGAAAGCAGATTGTATAGTTTATTCCTTTACCCTTTGTAAGAGGACATTCCTGGTTGCAAACAAATAGTGGTATTAAAGCACACAATTTGGTGTATTATCTGTGTGCAATTGCAGCTCAACCTAGCACAGCCTAGCAGTTCTCCTCCAGTAGAATTGGAAATACAGTAGTGATTCTCTGTTCATTTTGTTGCATTCATTCTCCATTTCCTTTTCTCCCTTTCTCTTGGCAATTTTCAGAATTCAGCTATCAAATTGAAAACCCATTTATAGTAATTTTAGTGATTACAAAATAAAGTGTGGGTTATTTCACATCATTTTTCCCAGACAAGGTTTCTATCACTTATATTGTAAGCATTACATAATCTTTAATATTTTTAAAGCCATTATACAATAATACATATAGCAGAACTGCTTTAAAAATGTAGAACTGTTAACATAGGAAATAAGGAAATTTTTTTTGCTTTAACCTACCTTCAATGAACTAATATATCTCATTTTTCTTAGAAAATGGTTTATAAATATTCATTATGCCAGGAAACACTACTGTATTGTTGATAAATGCTAAAAATTAGAGATAAGTGTTATGTAAATGTTCTAATATTGCTTAGTAATGTTCAGTTTAGTATTTATTTGTTCAAATGAATTACACTTTAGTAAATTAGTTTTTGGCCCCATTATAGTCAGTAAATTTCAGCAAAAGTAAATTTAAAACAACTTTGAGGCTTGATTTTAGTGAGTCTTTTATATTTATTCTTCAGTCTTTCATTTGGCTTTTTAGTCTTTTATGGTGTTAGGCATCAAACCCCGGGCCTCACAAATGCTAGGTAAGCACTCTACCACCAAGCTACATCTCTAACCCCAATTTGGTTATTTTTGTGAGTTGCTCCAGAAGGCACAATGTTATATGCATATCACTTTTAATAAAAATAAGATTTATTAAAGACCTGTATGGTTATAAAAATATTTAAAAGCTCTTCAGCTAAGGTAATCCCTTGTTGCTTATAATGCCTTTTACCTGATCATATGAGTCATTTCTTTTTTTTTTTGAGTCATTTCTAATTTAAAAAACAAAAACAAAAAACTTTTCATCTCATAATTACACAAAAAGATCTTTTTTGTTACCATAGCAACTTGGTTGCAGTGTTTGAAGTGGAGCTGTCTTCATTAAATTTATCTTTGGTCTCTAGAAAAATTGCTGCCTGTTAATAAATGAGATTCTGAAAGCCATTCCTCATATAGTTTCCCCCAGAGAACTTTCTGGTAGGGTCCAATACTACTAATAATAAAATCTGTACTGTGAAACATTTTTCTGAATCCCTTGAAGACTAGTCAGGTTAAATTGCACCTGCCTCCTGATTGAATTTCACCCATTTGAGTCTGGGTACTTTCTGACTCCTTTAACAGTGGGAAAAAAATCACTACAGTAAGAGACTAGGAAAGCATTTTGTCTAAAGGCTTGTTTCATTCATTATAAACTGTACTTTTTTTTTTGTCTGAATCTTTTTTTTTTTTCTTCTTTTAATAAGCCACATTTGAAGGGTACCATTTGTACTACAAATTTTAAAATGTTCCATCATTTGGTAGTGTTTTTCACTGGTTGACTTTTTCTAGCATGTTTATTATTAATTTTGTACCTTTTCCTTAAAAGAGCTTAGGGAGAGATTTGGAAAATGTCAGGAGCCCTTTACCTCGAACAATTGGATTTGTTGTAAAAGAAATGACCCAGTTTTTTTACTTAATTGTGAAAATCTGGGTCACAAAACTTTCAAACATTTTCCTTGCAAATCGCATATGTGGTTTTCAGAGGGGCATTTAGCCTGCTTGCCTTGTACCGGTGTCTAAAATGAAACTCAACGCTGCTCAGCCTGACGGATTGGACAGCACAGCTATAAAAGTGGCTTCTCTACAACAGCTGTATTCAGCCTCAGCTGATTGTGCTTTTTGAAACTGAGCAAGAAATTCTACCTAGTAATATCACTAACTGTTAAATTGACTTTTAAACTTTAGTATGAAATAATTTCATTTTAGTTCATAAAGCAGTAACTAAATGCCAAATGAAGCTGGTGGAAGCTATGCTGAACAACCACTAGCTATAATGTATTGCTTGCCAGGCCCTCAGCTGGCTTTCCATACACATTATCACAGTTGGTCATTCTGGCCAAGTACATGGTCTTCTCATAATTTTAAAGATAAGCAAACCAAGATTCAGAAATGTGAAGTAATTTGCCTAGTGGACCCACAGGTTAAGTAGGTGACAGAGTTGAACTCAGGTCTCTCTAAATTAAAAAACCTACATTCTTTCTGCTACTTATGTTCCCTCTTAAATTATTTAAACATATATTAAGAATGTGTCATATAATGAGACTTAGGCCCCAACATTTCTTTTTCTCTCTCTCTTTTTTTAATGGTTGGAGAGGTTGGGGGATCAGATATATAATTGAAGCCAACATGGGAGCCCAAAAGAACACAGACTTTTGATTCTGTTCTTTAAGGGCCAAAGTAGATTAGATTGATTTTTCTTTCCTCATAATCCATCACAGCAATATAACATCCACATTGACCAAAATAACAATTAGGTAAGTAATTGCTTAAATCAAATATCATATTTGGCCTTGCATGAGACAGAAATTCCTAACTTATCAGTCAGGTGACACTACTTTCACTTTAGTTTTGAGAAACCGTCATTTTTTTAAATCAGTTTGTCATGTACGTTTTATATGACCATGTCTTCAGGGAATATCATCCAACAAAGTCCAGAGAAAGAAATACTTTAAGCAGGGAATGTGTAATAAATTAAAGTTTGTGAGGAAACAGTGTATTAAATTACTTTAATCTTACATCAGACAGCATGTACCCTGGTAGATGAATCTCTTATCTTTTTTAGTAATTTTTATAGCCAAACAGAACGATGCCTTTTAATTAAGTATAAAAACCAACTCAAGTCTATTGTGGGATTTTTTTTTTTAAGATCAGATACTACAGCCCAACTCCTTTAGTACAAGCTCTAACTTAAGTTATTCTTCAACATAGGATACAACTAGCCAAATGTGCTAGGTGTTTTGCTTCTGCAAAATTCAGGGCATTTTGCCCAAATTATGAGTTTGCCTCTAATTGTGGGGTCTTATTTCCCTTTCAGATATAGAGGACTTAAAATATGCTGCTTTTGGGAGCTACAGTAGCACTCTTACAATGAGCACCCTTACAAGCTATGACTGGTCAGACAGGGATGATGCTTCTCAGGGCAGAAAACTCTCTCCATTTGTCCTCTCAGCAGGAAGTGGATCCTCCTCAGCTGCCTCAGTTCTTCAAAAGAAAGAGACATCATTTGGCAGTTCTGAAAATATCACCATGACCTCTCTCTCCAAAGTAATGACTTTTGCAAGTGAAGATGCTCTTCCAGAAACTACCTTTCCAGCTTTTGCCAGTTTTAAAGACATGATTCCCCAGAGCAGTGAGCAAAAGGAATATGAAAGTGGGGACTACAAAAATGTTATAAGACAAGACCTGTCTATAACTGAACAGAGCCAAGAGGCCACATGTTCAAGCCCAGCTTCCAGTGGCACCTCTCACGAAACCCCCAAAGAATGTTTAGATGACTTTGGAGAGTTTCAAAGTGAAAAGCCCAAAATCAGCAAATTTGACTTTTTAGTAGCCAATTCACAAAGCAAAATGAAATCCAGTGAAGAAATGATCAAAAGTGAGCTGGCAACCTTTGACCTCTCTGTTCAAGGTAAGTAATTTTTTTAATAACATTTATTATGTGGTGCTGAGGATCAAACCCAGTGCCTCACACATGCAAGGCAAGTGCTCTACCACTGAGCCCCAATGAAAGTAACTTCAAGGTGATTTTATTATTGTGAGTTAATTCCACTGAGATGTTTTAGATAAGCTTTCTTTAGAAATAAAGTGTTCCACCAGATGTGGTCATGCCCACTTCCTGAGGCAGGAGGATCACAAATTCGCAGTCAAACTTAGCAGTAGTGAGGCTCTTAAGCATGAGACCTCGTCTCAAAATTGAAAAAGGGCTGGGGATGTAGCTTAGTGGTTAAATGTTCCTGGGTTCAATCCCCCATACCAAAAAAATAATAAAAACGAGAGAGAAGAGAAAGTGTTTTGGGATTAGCAGGAAATAGATTTTTTCCAATTTTTGAAATCAGAGTCAATTACAGATAGCTCTAATAAAGTTTTCCCTGGAACTGAACTGACATTGTATCAGTATATCTTAACCGCTTTTGTACAAAACATAAGCATTTGTTGTTCTTTAGTGTGGTGGTATACTGTTTAAAATAGTCAGAGAAATAGATTTGCTTCATTTGTGGGCAGTTAGTTATGCTCTTGTTCCCCGACTATAGTGTCTTTTAACACAGAAACTGCAATAAGGCAACCATGGATTTGCCTTCAACATGCAGATCTGCTTTGATTGATCCATAAAATGTGAAGTAATAGCCAATATTTAAATATGAAATTTCACAATCTGGCTTTCTAGCTTTTCTTTGAAAAATCATATTATTTGTCAACACTAGGCCTGCGTTCCCATGTCTTGACAATCAGCTGGAGGTGATTAGCATTATCCCCCATAGATGGAGCTCACTCTATCAATTTGTGATCATCCCCCCACTTTCTGCCTCGCACTGCTTGCCTACTTCAGATGACTTTTGAATTTGCCTCTTCTGCTTATAATCCCATCCTGACAAGAGATCATTGACTTCAGTTGGATTGAGAGAGCATGTACAAGCTCAGGTACAAATCCATAACCAGTAGATGGAAAAGCAGCACAACTCATACACTGATATTTTAAAATGCACCGTTCTCGCCGGGCGTCGTAGCGCACGCCTGTAATCCAAGCAACTTGGGAGGCTGAGTCAGGAGGATCGCAAGTTCAAAGCCAACCTCAGCAACTTAGCGAGGCCCTAAGCAACTCAGTGAGACCCTGTCTCTAAATAAAATACAAAATAGGGCTGGGGATGTGGCTCAGTGGCCAGGTGTCCCTGAGTTCAATCTCCGGTTCAAAAAAAAAAAAAAAAAAAAAATGCACTGTTCTCTGGACTCTGATAACTCTGCACTTAGAGTTATGGAAGAGCTATGATAGATCAGAGAAGAGTAATGTAGAAAACCAATGCAGGGAAACCAAGCAAGAAAAAACAGTAAAAAGGATTTAACAAGTAGCTTTCTAGAGAGAATGAATGAGGATTGTTTTTCTAAATGCTTCATAACGTGCCATCTGAAAAAGAGGGTCACGTTAGCAAGCAGGAGACCCTGCTTGAGCTAAACTGAGTAATAAAAATGTCTGACTGTACCATCCACTCCTCCCAGGATCACACAAGAGGAGCTTGAGCCTTGGTGATAAAGAAATAAGCCGGTCCTCTCCTTCTCCAGCCCTGGAGCAACCTTTCAGAGACCGTTCCAATACTCTGAGTGAGAAGCCTGCTCTGCCTGTCATTCGTGACAAGTACAAAGATCTGACCGGAGAGGTAGAGGTGAGCATAGTGGTTTTCTGCAGAAGAATAAAAGACGAGCTGAGTCCTAAGAACTCCAGGAAAAAGTACTTTCAGCTTTCACCTGGGAATATGAGGGGGAGAAAGACACAAGGCATCAGACATAAAATACATAATCAGCTGGGCACAGTGGCACAGGCCTATAATCCCAGCAGCTCAGGAGGCTGAGGCAGGAGGATCTCAAGTTCAAAGCCAGCCTCTGCAAAATTGAGGCACTAAGCAACTCAGTGAGACCCTGTCTCTAAATAAAATACAAAATAGGGTTGGGGATGTGGCTCAGTGGTTGAGTACTCCTGAGTTCAATCCCCAGTACCTCCCCTGCAAAAAAAAAAAAAAAAACATAATTAAATTGAGAAACTGGGGGGCTAGAGTTGTGGCTCAGTGATAGAGCACTTGCCTAGCATGTGTGAGGCCCTGGGTTCAATATTCACCACATATAAATAAATAAAATTAAAAGATCCACTGACAACTAAAAATTATTTTTTAAAAAATGAGAGACTGGGAACACTGGCCCTGGGTGAAACACTTTCCAGATGTTGTATCCACTGGAAGCCCTCAGAGACCCTAAAACTGAAATTATTCTTGGGGCTTCTTTTGAGTTCATAGTTACATATCATCCTATTGAATGTTAAGATGTCAAAATAGAGGAGAGAGAGGAAGTAGAAATTCTGAGCTTTCTATTCTGTTTACTGCATCTTAGTCCCATGCTGTCTTCTTTCTGTGACCAACACACTTTACTCTCCTTATTGGGATACACACATACACACTTAGCACTATGAAGTGGAAAGTCAGTGGTTTGACATGAATTCTCACACTAGAAACCTTCTAGGTAACTACCTTTGAAAAAGGCTTCCACTGTTACTGACTGGAATAAATGAGGCAACATTTGTAGAGGGAAGCTGCTATCAAACATTTCCCTTAGATTCACAGGTTGTGTGCTCAGAAGTTACATTTATTAGCAATTTTAAATATTGTCAGTTGCGGTGGCACATGTCTGTCACACCAGCAATTAGAGAGACTGAGGCAGGAGGATGACACGTTCAAGGCCAACCTCAGAAATTTGCTTCAGGGGCTGGGGTTGTGGCTTAGTGGCGGAGGGCTTGCCTAGCACATGTGAGGCACTGGGTTCAATCCTCAGCACCACATAAAAATAAATAAAATATAGGTATTGTGTCTATCTACAACTATAAAAATGTTTAAAAAGAAATTTGCTTCAGACCCTGTCTCAAAAAATAAAAAGGGCTGAGAATATAACTCAGTGGTCGAGTAACCCTGGGTTCAATCCCCAGGACTGGAAGAAGGGAATAATAAATAAATAAATAAATAAATAAATAAATAAATAAATAAATAAATACACACACACACACACACACACATACACACACATAAGGGTTAACCCATATACATATGTGTGTGTGTATGTGTGTGTGTGTGTGTGTGTGTGTGTATACACACACATATATATATGAAAACTGCTTTTACAAAAACGATTTTTAGGGGCTGGGATTGTGGCTCAGTGGTAGAGCACTTGCCTAGCATGTATGAGGCACTGAGTTCAATTCTCAGCACCACATTTTAAAAAAATAAAGTCATTGTGTCCACCTATAACTAAAAATATTTTTAAAAAATGATTTTTATAAAAAGGAGTCTTAAAACTCTTTTTATTGACAGAGGTCATAGGATTCTAGGCTTGCCTATATAACCTAGTTCTTTCTATAAAAATTCACAGGAAAATGAGAGATATGCATATGAATGGCAAAGATGCCTGGGGAGTGCCCTGGATGTGAGTATGTCACCTTTGTGTTCATGTAAACATAACTGTACTTTGTGTCATTTTGCCTTCCCCTAAGAAAACTTGAGGGGAGCCTTTCTCCCATGGCCTTTCGAATGTGAAAGTCATACAACATAAGTAAGACTTCCTTCATGTTTATATGGTAAATGCTGGCCTGTCAGTTGTCTCCTCGACTATCACTGTTTGAGAAATAACAGAGTGGTATCATTACCTCTGCCTAAATTAAAATAATATTTAAACTAACCTCTATCTTTTCTCTTCCAAAGTAATGGAGGATTACTTCCAAAGTAGGAAGTTGGTATGTTTTGTTCACTTCCTATTCCTGTAAATTCTCAGATTTGTTTCAGCATATACATACATTAGTCAGTCATGGTTTTCCACACTTCCTGGCTTTTTGGTGAGGGTTGTAAATTGATTTGTACTAACCTTTTTTGGTTACATAATGTGATGTGATTTCATTTCTTGTAGGTCATTAAGAAGGCAAATGATACCTTAAATGGAATTAGTAGTAGTGCTGTTTGCACAGAAGTTATTCAGTCAGCTCAAGGCATGGAATATTTATTAGGTATCTTTGTTTTATATTTTACCTTCTTGAAATCATGACACTTATTATCGGTGTTCACTTATGTTAAGTATTTTTAAGCTGAATCTCAAGCTGTAGACAACTTCACTACGTGGAATCTGCATTTATAGATAAGGCACTGAAGCATAGGCAGTATATGTGTCTCTATGGCTAAGTTTTAAGTCTGTCTTATGTATATAAAATAGCAATGTAAATTATACCTGTTTAACTGGTTTATCAAAGAGTTTGAATTAATGAGGTATTAAAATGAAATTATTAGCCAGGCACATTGATGCATGCCTATGATCCCAGCAACTTGGGACACTGAGGCAGGAGGATCACAAGTTCAAGACTCAGCATGGACAACTTAGAATCTACCATAGCTTGAGAATAAAGCATCCCCTGGTTCAGTCCCCCATATTGAAAAAAAAAATTTTCTAATCAATCCTTTCCATGCTCTGTGGATTCTTCCTCTCTACCCTTTAATGGCATAAATAGATTTCCTTAACTTCCTGTCCATCTTCAACTCTTAAATATTCCAATCCAACTTGAAACCTCAGTCTCTGTCCAATTCAGTGTTCCTCCCCTCCCCAAGTTCAGGCCTGACCCATGGTCAGGGCCCCATGTGCTAGTCTAATCATTTTCAGATCTTCACTCAAATGTCACCTTTGCATTGAGGCTTTCTCTGTCTTTCTCAAAATGGTATCTTCTCTCCCTACCCCTAGCACGTCCTATTCCTGTATCCCTGTCCTTGCTTGGTTTTCCCCTTAGCCTTATTCCCATGGTGCTGGGGATCAACCTAGTCTTATCACCTTTAATATATTATATATTTTACTTATCCTTGTTTTACTGTATGTCTCTCTTTGCTAAGATGAACCTTCATCAGAGCAGAGATTTTGGTATGTTTTGTTCACTGTTGTGCCGCCAACACCTAATCTAGTGCCCAGCACATGGAAGGCACTCAAAAGTATTTGCTGGACAAGTGGATCGGGAAGGGATATAGGCTCTGCTGGACTCTTGACACCTCTAATTCCTCTTTCCTGCTCAGATAGGCACAATAATGCATTAGCAGATATCCTCCAGAAAATGGGGTGCCTATCTTTCCCTCTAGTAGTGGAAGATTCTCTTAAAATTCCTCTTACCTTTTAGGGTAGACATAATTTCTCCCTTTCCCTTGAGGAAAGAAGAGGAAAAGCCATAGTACTGTACACAAGGTTGCTGGTCCCCTGGGTTCTCCAACATTCATTTATATAGACTGGGATAATGTATTTAGTGACTGTCACATTGCAGGAGTCAGGGTGTGCCAGTTGGCTGTCCTTAGAATGTGGAGGTACTTGGCACCTCTCATCCTTACTTGAAGAGTTCAGCCCAATTCATGGTTGGAAGGAAAAGAACATTCTGCATCCTATTAAGTGTATAAAAGATATGTGAAACCACTGAGTTTGTAAATCCCTGAAGATTCAGATGGGTGAGATATTTCTTTAATTACTCCATGATGATATTAACATTTAGATACTTTTAAACCTCTATTATTCCTATTTTCAGTCGATTTAATGGAATTTCCTAGATTCAAACAGAAACTCATAAGCCTGGAAGGGGGGGGAGCTGATAACTTGCCTAATGCCTGTTGTTCTCCAGGCATTTTATAAGATTAATCCATTTAATCCTCTCAGCCATCCTTGGAAGAGGTATCATTATTATCCTAATTTTACAGATGAGGAAACTGAGACAGCAGTTATGTAACTAGCCCAAAATTACATGGCTGGTAAAAGACAGAATAGGGATGAACCCAAGCAGTGTCACCCTAGAGTCTGTGTTTTTACCAGTAAGCTGTACTGCAGCATTGAGAGTTGGGTTGGTCCCCAACCAACTGTCTAGGTACAATTCCTAATTCCAGCCAGTGTGGCAGCAAGCAACAATGCTGCCTTATCTTACTCATCTCTTTTTCTGACTAGCAGCTCTTAACTGTCTCCTCTCTTGCCCTGTCAGGTGTTGTTGAAGTGTACAGAGTAACCAAACGTGTGGAACTGGGAATAAAAGCCACTGCAGTATGCAGTGAGAAACTGCAACAGTTGCTGAAGGACATTGATAAAGTATGGAATAACCTCATCGGCTTCATGTCCCTCGCCACACTCACAGTAAGCCTATTGAACAATTCAGTAGTTGCTTTTTTTTCCCAGAAACCTATGTTGTACAGCAGGAAATATATGCCTGTGATGGCACTTACAGGAGGATGAAGGTGCCCACTAGATCACTTTATGTTAAAGGAGGAAACTTTGGAATAGCTCCAAGGGCCACTGTACCTAGGTAAAATAAGAATATAGGACATTTCGTCTATCGACATTCTTAATTCACATACATATTTGCAAATTTTGCAAAAAAGCATTGGTTTGAGCTGGTCACAGTGGCACATGCCTGTAATCCCAGCGGCAGGGGAGTCTGTGGCGGGAGGATTGTGAGTTCAAAGCCGGCCTCAGCAAAAGCGAGGCACTGAGCAACTCAGTGAGACCCTGTCTCTAAATAAAATTCAAAATAGGGCTGAGGATGTGACTCAGTGGTCAGGTGCCCTGAGTTCAATACCCAATACCCCCCAACCTTTGCCAAAAAAAAGAAAGCATTGGTTTAAATTCCTGCCTTTGCATTTCTAATTATTTATATCCTCATATTTGTCCTTCTAAAAAGCTATATGATAGATGAATGTCATGTTGCTGTCTTATAGTTTGTTTACTACCTTTCTTAGATTCTTGGGCTGTTTTCATTTTTTCCTGTTATAAGTAATTCTGTTTCAAATAAACAAATGTCTAGTTCTTTTTGGGATAAAGTTCCTTGAAGTTCATCTCAGAGGCCAGAGTGTGCACCTGCACATGTATATGCATGCAGTATTTATAGCTGCTGTTGCATTTTTAGGTGGTTTTCCAGATAGTATTTAATTTCATGGGAGGCTTTGCAAAATGATAATTTTGCAAAGTTTCTATTTCCATCATGTATAAACTGATAATTTCTTTTGACCATTTATTTAATACAATATATTGATTATTGACCTTACATATTTCATACTTGTGGTAGATTTATGTACACATATATAGGCTAGTAAACTTTTTTCAGTTTTTTTTTCCTCCATTGTGCAAAGCTGTTTTATGTTTATATATTCATACCTATTCAGTTTGTCTCTTACAATATTCTTTATTTCACAATAGCCAAAGAAAGTTATCTTCCTTCTACAGCTGGAATAAATATGCTATTTTTTTCCCTCTTTTTACATTTAACTGTGTGACCCATCTGAAAAGGATTGCTGCTTGCAGCTGTGGTAGGAAGCAATTCTTACTGCTTTGAACTGAGAACCAGGTGGATACCCAGTTGTCCCAGCAACATGTCTTAAATAGCAAATCTTCTCACCATTTATATGTTGCTTCTGGCTTATAATATTAAGTTCTTAAAGAATTTACGTAATTTCCAAAATCTCTATTTTGTTCTTTTGAACAGGTTTTCAGTTTATAGCCTAAAATCATATAGCTTGGGTAATTAAAAAAAAAAACTACTAGATAATAAGAAATGGAACATAAACATTTTGGAAAGAAGAGATGAAAGTATGTTCATTTGGTAATATGGAATTCTTCTAGAGGTTAAATGTATTTAGGTTAACAAAAACTCAGAGCATTCCAGCTGGGCTTTGTGGCAAGCTCCTACCATCCCATCTAATTGGGAAGCTGAGGCAGGAGGATTGCAAGTTTAAGGCCCACCTGGGCAACTTAATGACTCTATCTCAGGAAATAAAAAGGGCCAGGGATGTAGCTCAGTGGTAGAATACCCTGGGTTCAACCCCCAGTACCACAAAAATAAATAAATAAATAAATCATAGTATTCCTACAAATTAACAAGAGTGGAAAATACAGTGAAAGTAGAAAATCATGGGTTTTTGTTTTTGTTTTTAAATATTAAATCATTCAGGCCCTCATCACTTCTGAACTTCTGACTTTATACTTAGGGTAACTGATTCCATTTTTTCCCATCTCAGTCTCTTTCCTATACCATTACTAGACTGTTCTTTGTAAGATGCAGATCTGATCATGTCATTTAAATTCCATTTAAATTCCTGTAGTGGGCTAACCATGTCGCCATGGTCTTCAGGATCAAGTTCAGATTTCACAGCTCAGTGAAGATCTTTCTATCTTTGGACTGCCCTTGCCTCTGTTAGGCTGCTTTTCCCCAGAAGGTGTTCCAAGAACCCTTCAGTCTAAATCAAGCACCCTTCCTGTGTGTGTCCTTAACATATTTCTTTCACTTCTCATAGCATTTACTGTACTTATTGATAATTGTGTGTTTACTTGTCTTTTGCCCCCCTCACTTGTCAATTCCTTAAAAAGAGGACCGTGTCCTTTATTTCTTTATTAATATTCTGACACAGTGTTTGATGGGACTTTTTTGTTTTAAAAACTGTTTTATGCAATTTTTCTGAATATGCATATTTTCTACTTTATCATTTTAATAACTGCTTTAAGGTTTTTTAGTAAACGGATAAGGAAAAATGAAACAAAAGGAAAGTAAGGAAGATAAGATAAAGCCAAGAATGAAGTTAGTTGTACAAAAAGTGTGTGCTTAGAGTATTTGTATTCATTAGTGGTGAGTTGTACAGTTACTTTATGTGTTCTAGGAATTTGAAAGACATGACCAGTTCCATGATTTACTACGTTCATAACTTAATATTAAGAAGTGTAATTATTGCTAGTGCTAATATCAGAAAGAAATTTCTTTTGTGAATTCTCATTAAGAGAAAACTTCCAGAAACACAACAATAAAAGAAAACTAATGTAAACAACATTATCCTCAAAAAATATTCTTTCAGTAAATAAAACAACAGATTCCATTCAATAGTTTCTTACAGCATGTCTCAATATAGGCCAAATGATATGGCTCCGAAGGACAATTCAGTGAAACTCATTCTAAGTGTGGAAAAAGATTAAATGATAAGCAGGAAAGAGTGTGGCCATGCTTGCTGATGGTGGGTTCATGACTGCTCTATAAAGGAAGCATACCAGTCAGTGAGAAATATGCCAACATCCCAGGAATATATGGGTAAACGTGAAGTAATTTATAAAAGGGGAGGTACAACTAATTGGTGAACATTGATGCCAATAAAAGGTTTATTTTCTTTTTTATTTTTTAGTAGCTGGAATTGAACTCAGGGGCACTCGATCACTGATCTCAGGGACACGCAACAACTGAGCCACATCCCTAGCCCTATTTTGTAGTGTATTTAGAGACAGAGTCTCATTGAGTTGCTTAGGGCCTTGATGTTGCTGAGGCTGGCTTTGAACTCATGATCCTCCTGTCTCAGCCTCCTAAACTGCTGGGATTACAGGCATGCACCACTGCACCACTTATGGTGACTTTTCACATGGGGATGTTCTGCAGACATTTTGTAAGGGAACACAAAGTTTGAAATAACACAGAGTTCTTACTACAGGGCTAGAAGGAAATCTCCCAAAATGGTAATAGGATTGCATTTGGGTGTTGAAAACCTGGGTTTCTAAATATTCTTTTTAGTCTTTTTCTTTTCTCAACTTTCTTTAATGAAAAAGTTCTATCTTTATTATATTTACAATGGGAAATATTTTTACTCTGGTAGAAGAAATGTATCATTACCCTTCATTCACTTGCATAAACCCTCCCCTTTGGTACCCTTCCCCACTTCTCCTTTCAGTTGTACTGATAAGTTATCAAGACCTCTATACTTTAGGGTCTTTGATTTCATTAATTCTACATGGCAACTTGATATCTTTGCCATCATCCTAACACAGAGTTGGGCCCAGCTACCATAGATATCCTCTATACTCTGTTTCCTCATTGTATACTGAAATGGGCAAGTGAGGTAGGTAAAACCAAAGATGGGCAAAAACTTTCTGGGGAACAGGGTTGAGTTAGCATTAAGATTAATGAAACAAAATACCAGGAGTATGTCCAGGCAACAACTTGTCATAAACATTCCCCCTGCTTATAGACTGAAGAATAATGTAAAAGCCACCCACTTTCCATTTAGATTTTAAGGTTCTGTGTTTTGGTGGCAACCAGTTCTCATTGTTCTTAACACTTTTGAGAACTAAATTTCTAGCTGGGCATGGTGGTCCCAGCAACTTGAAAGGCTGAGGCAGGAGAAATCACAAGGTTGAGGCCAGCCTCAGGAACTCAAAAAAATAAAAAAGGACTAGGAATGTAGCTCAGTGGTAAAGTGCCTCTGGATTCGATCCCTGGTACCAAAAAAAATATAAAAAACATGATTTCTCTACAAACCCTCAAATCAGTCACCTTTCTCTTCTCTTCTGCTACTGCCAGAAAAAGCTGACTGTGACTATGAAGCATCTTTTTCTTGCTGTGAGTTTTTGGAAGAGAGGGTAGCACAAAAGACCAAGTATGTGTTACCCAAACTCATTACATATTTGTCATTTTCAGTTTGGAGCAAAGGAAAATTGGAGAGACTTGTTCTGGGTTGCTGCCATGCATTTACTTCTTGAGATAGTTGTTCTTACCAGTGTGGTAGAAGCCAGTTTCCTCTGGCCAGGTGAATTTGTTCATCTCCCCAAATTTCCCAGCTCTCCTTCCAGCTGCTCATGAGAAGGGCTTGCCTTCTAGACTGTGATTATCACTCCAGGCCTGCATGTTTTTATTTTTTTCTAAAGTACACATATAATGAATTGCAAAATTCTTAGTTGTACCATGCCAGGAGTTTTGGTAGTTACACCATTTGATGATTTTAACAAATGCATACCCCCACATGCCCCATGCCCTATCAAGATGGAGATTATTTCATTATTCCAGAAAATTTCCTTAAAAATCTTGTTAGTTATCACCCTACTCAAAGATAATCTCTAATTGTGAGTTTTTATATGAAGGATTAATTTTATTCAGACCTTTCTTTGGAATTTGATTTTGTTATTTTGAAGAAAGCCTGATGGGTTTGGTAACCCATCTAACTTGGGGATTGCTGCCCCTGTTCTGGTATGGTGGTCTAACTCCTTTAGTATGGCAGATGTGAGGTAAATGGAAAGAGCAGTTCTCTCCTTCAGATTCTCATCAGTGAGAATCTGTGAGCATCAGTGTCTAAATGCTAGAGTGATTTACCTGACTTTTATTTAGCCATTTAAGGAGACAGAGATTAATTACCTGTAACTCCACATGCAGGAATGCACTGTGAATTGTACAGGGCCACCACTGGGTAGTCCCTTCTGTAATTACCCATGTCCTTCAGTGTCATTTGCCTTTTTCACCAGGTTAACCTGCCAAAACAATAATCATTCTCTGCTCAGACACTTCTCTAGATTATACCATGTTGTTTCCTCTTGATAACTGACAGGTAGGTCTTTGTGTATAAACTCATCTGAATTGCCTGTTTCATGAAGAGTAGCATATATTCTGCAAAGGAGTATAAGCTGGGACTTGTCCTGAAGAGCCTTTACTCTGACAGAACTGATAAGAATAGTATTGAAAATGTAAATGACTTACAATTCAACATCTATGTAGTTCGTTTCAGCTATCCCAAAACTGTGATGACTCCAGGGACTCTGGATTAGAAGCTCAAAGCAAGGAGAGCATTACAGAGGCTTGATTGAGGTTGTATAGGAAACTTTTAGCTCTTTATACCATTGCTTCATTTTAGGCAAATAAGCTCCTTAATGAACCACACTGCCATGGTGAGGTGCTTTGAATTTAATACTACTACCAGTAAAGAGTTACCTATTTGTTTTGTATCTAGACCTGCTGGGCATTATGCTGTGATCTTTATATCCATTCACATTTAATCCTGGTAACAACCCTAAAAGTCAGTAGCATAAAACCTATTTTTTTTTTTTTTTTTTTTTTTGGAACCAAGGATTGAACTCAGGGACGCTCGGCCACTGAGCCACGTCCCCAGACCTATTTTGTATTTTATTTAGAGACAGGGTCTCACTGAGTTGCTAAGGGCCTCGCTAAGTTGCTGAGGCTGGCTTTGAACTCACGATCCTCCTGACCAGCCTCCCAAGTCGCTTGGATTACAGGCGTGCGCCACCACACCCGGCTTAAAACCTATTTTTACAGATAAAGTAATTAGGGTTCAGAGAAGATAAAACCTGACTGAAACTGATAAATCTGGGATTTGAATCCACATCATTTTGAGATCATTTCTTCTTGCTATGTTATATATAGCTTCCAAGATGCTGAAAAAGACTTGTTTCTTCCTATGAAGATTCCATGGGTAGCCAGTGCGGTGGTGAACGCCTGTAATCCCAGAGACTCCCGAGGCTGAGGCAGGAGGATTGCGAGTTCAAAGCCAGCCTCAGCAACTTAGCAATACCCTAAGAAACTCAGTGAGACCCTGTCTCTAAATAAAATACAAAATAGGGCTGAGGATGTGGCTCAGTGGTCGAGTGCCTCTGAGTTCAATCCCCGGTTCAAAACAACAACAACAACAAAAAAGATTCCATGGGACTATTCCCTTCAAAGGATGGCTGCACTGGAGCCTGGGTATAGTTCAACGGTAGAGCATATGTTTAGCATAGAGAGAATTCAGTTCCCTAGTGCCAAAAAATTTTTTTGCTACACTGTTTTTCCCCCACTGACAAAGCCACATGGGTAGCTTTTTAGTCTTTTGGCTAAGATCAAGTGTGGTATCTGTTGTTACAGTTTATATCTGATATATCCCTCTGCCCAAGAACAGTGTGTGAAATGGATTTTGGGAGGAGAGAGATGGAATAGGACCCTGATCCACACATCTGTCTAATATTGTAGTACCTTCAGGAATGGTGCAGGGAAACATCAGAAAAGGGAAACATTCCCTTCAGGGAAACATCAAAAAAGAAAAAAAGCAAAGGAAAAAAATATGTAGTGTGCTTCATAAGATGTAGAGTGCTTCCCAGTAGGTAAGGATGCTTGGGCTAAGGAAAGCAGAATACACAGTCTTAAACTCCAAACTGACTCCTTGGTATTTAAGCCAGATGTTATACTGGCAAGAAGGTGCTGTGGTCCCCACTTTCCCATAAATACTTCCTTTGTCCATGAACTGAGACTCCCCCGTGCAGTAAAAGCGTTCACTCCTCTGGGCACCCAGACCCTGAAGGAACTGATGCAAAAGAGAGAAAAGTCATCTCACGCTGAGATGTGATGCTCTGATGTTTACTCCCTAAGTGATTTGTTACCTAAGTTCTTATCTTGTGGAGGTAGGTTGAAGTCCAGTAGGTTTGGAACAAAAAAATCTTCAATCCTAGAAAACAAAACCAATCAATTTTGCCATATAAAATCTAAGACAAGGGCAAGGACTGTTTTCCTCAGACCTACTATCAACTAGAAATCACTCAGCCTCTTTGATCTCACTGTTATCATCAGTATAATACAGACTTTGTTTGATAATCCCTTTCGGTGTAAACCAAGCAGTGAATTTCAGATTCATTTCCTATTGCTGTGCATATCAAGAGAACACTTTAAGGATAAGCATTTTTCTCTTGCCAGTGGGTACAGTGTTTCAGAGACAAAATCTTTACCATATGTCTGCATGGCTGTCCTCAGCTGACAGAAGTTGGCTGTGGTAGACAGAATAATGGCCCCACAAAGATGCCCATATCCTTGATACCTGTGAAGATGTTACTGGTAATAGTAACTTTGCAGATGGCATTAAGTATCTTCAGTTGGGGAAATGATCCTAGATTATCTGGTTAGGCCTAGTGTCATCCCAAGCATCTGCATAAGAGGAAGATAGGAGGGTAAGAGTAAGGAAAAAGTGATGTGACGACAGAAGCAGAGAGAAATTGGCAGGTGCTACTCTACTTGCTTTAGAGATGGGACCTGGCACCAAGGAATGCAAAAGCAGTATCTAGAAGCTAGAAAAAGCAAGGAAAGAAATTCTCCCCTAGAACTTCCAGAAGGAAGGCAGCCCTGCCAAGCCATTTTAGACTTCTGACCTCCAGAACTATAAGAATTTGTGATGTCTTAGCCATTAAATTTGGGCTAGTTTGTCACAGCAACACCAGGAGAGTATTATACAAAGCCTTGTAACAGGGTTGGGGATACAGCTCAGTAGGTAGAGCGCTTGCCTTGCAAGCACAAGGCCCTGGGTTCAATCCCCAGCACTGGGAAAAAAAAAAAAGAAAAAAAAAAAAAACCCCAAAAAACAAAAACCTTGTAATGAAACCAATATCCAAAAGTCTAGAATTGCCTATGGAACCTGTATCTAGATCATTCTTCATAGCTGTCACCTTAGACCAGGTTATGTTGCAGTAACAAACACCCCCTTGCTAATCCTAGCAATCTACAATCACACTTTTTTTCTTGCTTATGCTGTATGTTCATCTCAAGTTGGAGGGGGCTCTTTGCCACATTCTTCTCACTCAGGGACCCAGGTAGACAGAACCTCCACCATGTGAAATATAGCTGGTCACATTGGGAGGGTCTAGGAACATAACAAATAGCACATTGGTCTTAACGGCTTCCTTTCAGAGATGATTCATGTGACTTGTGCTCATGGTCTGCTGACCATGGCAAGTTATATGGCCATGCCCAATTTCAAGGAAGCAGGGAAGGCCTGGAGACCATTTTTCCAAAAAAGGAAACTGAGAATATTGGTGAAGAACACTAATTACCACCAAATTCTTCTTCCTTAATAATGATTTTCTTGGACACCATTTTAGTAGTTCATTACTAGCTAGGATTCAATATTTTGTATCTCAGTCTGACTCTTGTCAGAATAAGCAGGTCATACATGTTTTTTAAAATTTTTTGTTAAATATGTGAAATATCTTCTAATTAAAGTAGATGATCAATTTATGATAGTCTGTTGAAAGCATAACTTCAGCCACTGATTTGTGTCACACTGTTACTATACACTACAATAATCCCCTGCTTATAGATGTGTATTTAGGAAGGTTAATTTTATCATTTGAAAGATTAATTTGATCACAGGGTAATTTATGCAGAGCCTATGGTTTTCAATGAAGATTACAATATGACCTTTTCTTCCACTTTCCTTATGCCTTCAGTAAACAGAAACTAAAGGACTTTTATTAATATGATTTCAAATTCAGTTTTCCCATATTTTAATGATTTCTTAAATAGTCCTGATTCAGTAAGATGATGAATATCTGTAATGTGGATTACAGAGGTGATACTGTATTTTTAACCTCTTTGGGAAAGCTTGTTAAGAGTTTATCAAAGTGAATAATTGTGATAACCATTTAGACTTAATTTTTCCCTTTCCAGAGCAGTTTTATTTTTTGGTTTGTTGTTGTTTGGTTGGTGTTGGTGTGGTGCTGGTACTCAAACCCTTCAAAGTACTTTTTTTTTTCTATCTCTGAGAGTCTGAATACCAACTGAGGAAGTAACTTAGGGCAAGTGAAATTATTACCATTTACAGTTGACAGAACTGGAGAACAAACAAGTAACAGTTCCAGTGGCTCTACATTTGACCAGAGTGGCCGTGACTACACTAAAAAAGGAAAGGAAAGGAAATTTATCCTCTGACTTGGCTAAGGCTGTGTTAGTTTACTTCAGTCACCAGGTTCAGAATCCTCTATACTCAATTGAAACACCTCACACACATTTTTCCTGCCCTACCTAGGGTTTAAGAAAAGTTGCGAAGCTACTTAATGGTTTATTATTTCAAATTAGAAATGGATGGAGAAGCCGGGCGTGGTGGCGCACGCCTGTAATCCAAGCGACTTGGGAGGCTGAGTCAGGAGGATCGCGAGTTCAAAACCAGCCTCAGCAACTTAGGGAGGCCCTAAGCAACTCAGTGAGACCCTGTCTCTAAATAAAATACAAAATAGGGCTGGGGATCTGGCTCAGTGGCCGAGTGTCCCTGAGTTCAGTCCCTTGTTCCCCCCCCCCCAGAAAAAAAAAAAAAAGAAATGGATGGAGAAACATGATATGTAATCCACACATTTTTTTAAGAAGAAGCTGGTGTTTTTCCTTTAGGAAAAAAAAATGTAAGTATTCAATACAGTTTTCCTTCATTGTTCAAAAACCCTCTGTGGTTCAACCTAGAGTAACTAGAGAAAATGTAGCTATTACTTTGGCAGGAGTTTGCCATCATCTTGGATCACCTCAGTGTCCATGAGGATAAACCAGCTGCCTTGCCAGGTTCTCAGGTCCTTGACCAATTGGACTCAGGACCCTTGTGTCTAATTCACTTCACCCATGTGCATGATCACTTGGGACTGTGTTCCCAGGTCACACTGCAGTGCCTCTGCAGTCCTCAGTTCAGACCGCTGGCTTTCTGAGCCCCACCAAGTTGGCAAACCTCCACTCTTCCCACACTCAACCTGCACTGCTCTTGTTTTGAGCTCTTAGGACACTGGTTTGACCCATTTACTTTGTTCCTTTTAACTCCTGTCTTCATTTCCTTTCCCACCTGTTTAATCCCTGTGGTGCCTGGCATCACCACCTACTCCCTTCAGTCACGCTCATCAGAGAAAACCCAACGTGGATATGTGCAGCCATCCCCTTCTCAGCCCCTTGACCACTGCTGGTAAAGGAACACTCCTACCACTGTAGTTTGCTGCCCTTGATCAGTTCTCAAGGCTGCTGCCATTCATACACAGCTGATAATCTCACTGCCCCATCCCCCATAGAGAGAGGACGGGCCCTCTGAGAGGAACTCTTCAACTCTAGGTCCCATCTGAAGTTTCCTCCCATTGCAGTAGTGTGATAGAGCCAGTTCTTCCTGGCTTATAGGAGCTGATTGTTAAATTTTCAGGAATTTTGTTAAGTTAGTTGTTAAACAGAGCCATTATTAAAAATTACATAAATTTGCAGTTAAAAATTAAGAGGAAAAAATAACTCAAAAAAGGCATAAATACTCAAGACTGTCTAGTTCTTTTATTATATTTACTGTTATTTAGCTTTGTGGGTTATTTATGTCTGTCATATGACAACCAACCATCCCTGTTTGCTCAGGACTGAGGAATTTCTTCAGTACTAAACTCAGAACAGTCTTCAACAAACCAGGACAGTTGGTCACCCTAGAATATTGTACCAGCATGGTGCAGTTATTAGGTAATGATACTACTGTACATGTCTTCCCAATTCCTTGTTCATTGACATCACATTTAGAAACCTGAAGCCAGCCTGGTGGGAGTATTTATATCATGGAAATCTGCTAATGCTTTAAGCCAGGGCTTCCTTTATTGTTTTGCTGGTTATCTAGATTTAAAAAGGTATCAAAGAAAATGTTAATAATGTGCATTAAATTTAAGTGTGCTGTGTCTATAGCCATTGTATTGTGGATAGCACAAAAGTTGAGAAAATATTCCCCAATATTCAGAAGTTACTCTGACAGACGAGTGAATTTCTGAGACAATGTTTTTGCTGTTTCACTTTGGTCTTTAACATGAAAATATCAGCCAGTATTTATTCAAAACTACACATTTGTGAAAGTAATCAAATAGTGACTGTGAATCCAGAGACTCAGGAGGCTAAGGCAGGAGGAACTCAAGTTCAAGGCCAGCCTCAGCATCATAGTAAGACCTTGCCTCAAAAAATAAAAAGGGCTGGGGATATAGCTCGGTGCTGAAGTGTCCCTGGGTTCAATCCTCAGTACCAAATAAGAAGAAAAAAGAAATTGACAACTTTCCAAAATTGAAACCTTGGCCTTTTAATCACTGTATTCCATAATTCATAGATTTATTTTAAAGGAGTATATTAGATGAAGCTTATAAAGAATGAGCATAATGCCTAGTGCAAGTAAGGCTTGACTTTCAGCTCTGGACTCATCGCCTCTAGCTGCTGACTTTCAAATCTCATTCTTGGGACTAACCCCATACATCCAGCCACCTGCATACAGAGCACCTGACCTTAGCTGTCCCATGGCAAATCCAGCTCAGCTTGTACCAAACTGCTCTCTTCTTCACCCCACCCTCCACCCACAAGGCTGATCCTCCTCTCATGGACCTTTTTAAGATGAACCCCCTCAGTTGCTCAACCCTTCCCTCCTCTTACATCCAACAGATTACCAACCTGTTGATTTGCTGCCTTCAGAGCTATTCCATGTGTCCATTTCCCTCCCTTCCCCACTGTGGCTGCCAGAGCTCTAATCTTTAATGTGTCTCCTAGATTGCTACAGCAGCCTTCTAACAGGCTATACCTTGATGGTGGCCACCCTTGACTCATTGCCTACTCTGCAGCCAGAAGGATCTGTCCATAATGTGTGATCTTGCTGTGATCTGGTTACAGTGCTCCTTACGTCCCTGTCAAGGTCCTTCATGTTCTAGCCTCACCTCCTCCTGCCTTTCATAAACTTGGCTCCCACCATGCTTAGAGGCCTTTGCCTTGTGCCACTTATTATACATTTAACACCCTTTGCTCCCCTACCTCACCCAACACATCCCCTCTGTACTCAGTCAAGAGGATTCCAAGTTCCATGAAGTGTAGCCTGACTTCAGGCTCCTTCTTCTGAGGTTGAGGGAGGCGCCCCTCCCGGGTATCCTAGCACTCAGTGCTTACCTCTGAGTAAGCACCGGCCACACTCATGACCTGAATTGCCTGATACCCACCTGGCTCCACCCTAGACCATGAGTTCTCCAAGGGCACAGCATTTTTCACTCATGGTGGCATCCCTAGTACCTAGAACATGCAGGTATTTGGCAAGTGTTTGGGAAATAAAACTATGATTGTATTGGTGGTATTAGAGACTTGGCTTAATTTGCTGCCAGACCTATTGGGGATGAATGATCAGGGAATGAAGCAAACAACATTTGAAATTCTTACCCATTTGTCTTGTCATCCTTACAGCCAGATGAAAATTCACTGGATTTTTCTTCCTGTATGCTGCGACCTGGGATTAAAAATGCTCAGGAACTTGCTTGTGGGGTGTGCCTCTTAAATGTGGACTCTAGGAGCCGGGTAAGTCATATGCCTTCCTCCTGAAGAGGGCAGAATGCTTCCCTAACATGACTTGGGTGACAACCTCATGTAGCACACTTCAGCACAAGGTTTGTGACTACAGGTGGGGATTTGAAAAAAATCAAGAAAGCTGCATTTCTTTCCAAGGGCAGTAGGGGGCACTGTTGAGGGAGCAGATGTAGTCCTTCTCTTGCTGATAAGCATGCTATCTGCATTGCATCCTGGGGTGGAAAAGAGGAAAGGTAAACTTATGAGGATTTATTTGGAGGCAAGAGGCCCTGTTCTGGGTTTGTTTTGGGTTTTTTTTTTTTTTCTTTGACCTTATGGTTTCAACATTATTTCAGAAAGAAGAGAAGCCTGCAGAAGAACATCCTAAAAAAGTATGAACCAGTTACACGTTATCTTAGCGTGTCCATCTTAATTTTGAGTGTGGAAGGCAAACAGATGATTCTGTTGCCATCCTGGACTGTTCAAATCATGATCCTTTACTGAGTCATTTCTGTTCCCATAATGTTTGATTTAATCAACTAACATGTCTGTGTGGACCCACTGCTGTCTTGTTTGCATGCTGTGTCTCATAATTGGCTTCTGGTGTTGTAGTTATTTTTCTCTGTGGTGAACAGGGTAACAGAATGAGCAACTTCTGGAAGACTGGAAGTTGTAGTGACACACAGAATGAGATCAGAGAGCTTTAGGATTTAGCCATTAAGGGACACAAACAAATCAGCTGGGTTTTAGAGTTTTGTTTACTTTTAGCATTTTAGAAAACTAATCACAGGAAGTGGTTCAGGTTGGGACTGCTTTTCCCCAGTTGACTATAACCTACCTTTAAACATTACTAATCTGGAAATAAGTCCTGTGTATTTATTGTCCATCATTTTTTACAAACCTGTTGGGACTTTTTAGCTATAGGAGTTGCCCCTAAAGGAATATGTTCCAAGATGCCCAGTGGATACGTGAAACCTCAGATAGTACTGAGCCCAATATATGCCATGTTTTTTTTTCCATGTACACATACCTACGATAAAGTTTTAATGGAAGAGAGCAGTAACAATAACAAAATAGAATAATTATAACAGTATACTGTAATAAAAGTTATGTGAATGTAGTCTCACTCACAAGAGTGACAACAGAAGTTAACATTGTGAGACCACGGTTTACTGTGGATAACTGAAACTGCAGAATGCAGAATAGCAAAGAGGAGCTGTCACATACCAGTTCCTAATGGCATTAGACCTCAGAGTTATTGTTCATTCTTTTCTAACTCTCTTATTTTTCTGCCATAATAGGACTTTTATCACCATAGAATTTTAAGGGGTTACATGTTACAATCACAGGGCATCCTTCAGCACAGTAAGGGATGGCAATTATCTGTGGCCTTTGACTATTTTAGATGTGTCATGATCTCTCCCCACTCCCCACAGCCTTTGTCTGCCTTTTCTAGGAAAGACCTGGCCTTTTTTGCTGAAACTAGGTTGAATAGTAACAATTTTTCTACCTTTAATTAGCAGTAAACAACTTTGTTACTTGAATTCCTGTAGCTGCCTGCTCCGCTTTTGTGTGTGTGCCATTCAGGCCTCAGCCTCTGTGACACCTGGCGAGGTGTACGTGTTGGTTGCTAATAAGCACTTGAAAGCAGAAAAGCCTGACTTGTCCCTCATCTCTATTTCCGGCAGGCGTTCAACTCAGAAACAGACAGTTTCAAGCTGGCCTATGGAGGGCACCAGTATCATGCCAGCTGTGCCAACTTCTGGATCAACTGTGTTGAACCAAAGCCTCCTGGTCTCATTCTGCCTGACTTGCTCTGAAAAGATCCTCTAGGAAGCACTGTTTTGTTTTTGTTTTGTGTTTTTTCTGTCACACCCCTGGGGGTGACAGGGACAATAAACAGAATATGAGTACTGCGAGGTTCACCTCCATGAATCTGTATGAATTCCTCAAGAGGTAGAGAAAAACGCAGTGGAAGTTCCCCTTATTCCTACAAACCACCTTTGATGTCTGATTCCTACTGCCAGTCTCTGGGATTTGAGATAAAATTGACAACAGAAAGAAGTTCACACACTTATTTCTAGTTCTCTTAAGATGTTTGAAGATATGGACCACAGTTTTCTTTAAAGAATAATTTGCTGCTGCAATACTTAAACTGTGAAGAATTTGACATTTGAAGAATAACTTATTATTGTGGGACTGGTATTGCCAGGACTGTTCAAGCCAGTGCTTATTTTATGTCTCAAACACATGTAGTCCTGTGAAGTAGAATACATTTCTCTGCATTTAGTTTGTAAATATCTATAATGAATAAAAGGGAGAAATTGTGATCAAACTGATACTTTATGTTCTTAAAGAAAAAACTTTGCTTATCTCCACTGGACAGTAACAGGCAGCAAGGGCAGATGTACCATCATTTTCCGTCACAACTGACCCTCTGCTCCTTTCCTTCATTTTTGAAACTGTCAGCTTTCAGGAAAACTCTCCCAAAACACGCCTGAGTCCTTTGCAGTGGAGAGGAACATCCATTTTGCTTCCCCTTTGGAGCTTTCATCAAAAACCTTTTTTGCCCCACAAAAATCCTAGTTATTTTTCCAGACAAGTTCTGGAAAGGCCATGGAACAAAATCTCTATGCGGTGGCCTCTCTCCACGTTTCCAAAGATGACTGCGTAGGGGCCAGCACTGCCGAACCACATATCCATGAGCGATCTGAAAATTAACTCAGGGTGAGAGGGGAGCTCCCTGCCTAGTGAGCAGGATAGTTAAATACATGTCTATTTATGGTAGAGATAAAAGCCGTAGAAGCACGGAAGGAAACTGTTCATCAGCCACACTCAATTTTAGAAGGAAAGGCTCATGTTCTCTGGTGTAAGATTTTCTTTGCTGCTTAAATTGGATGCATAAAATCAGAGGACCTAGAGTCAAATATTAAAGGCTGTTATTCCTCAGAAGAATGGACCAATCTGGAACAGATATTTTTACTTTTGTGCTCCGTGAAGATATTTTGAATCTAGGAGGCTTCACATTGTGATTTAGGCTTTCTGACCTTGGACTCTTTTTAATTGTAAACTTTGAAAAGGTTGATCTTCTGGATATCTGCTGCTTTTACATAATTGTTTTCCCCTTTCAGGACAAAACTTGGGGGAATTGTGCTGTTTTATCTTATACTTTTTACATTTTCTTCAAGAAAGTCGGTCATAGAACATTTTTAAATAGCTGTTTATGTGGCTTCTGCTTTACCCGGCTGTACACCAGGATGCAGAGAAGTGTTGATGAGATAAATCTGTTTTTCTCATTTGCTCCAGATGACGCCATCTCCAGCTATTTATGACTGAGATGGCTGTCTGAATTGTCACCTAGAGCCTTCTGCCTCCACAGAGCAAGTGTGGTGTTCGTAACAGCACAGGTAGGCCAGTGTTTAGCAGACCCCCTTCCTGAGGTCTCTGTCCCACTTCATCCTGGATGGCACTAGTTTTCATTATGGTACCAGAATAACAAGCAGGCTTAACCATCTTGCATATTCCATAATGGAATCTACCTTAGCAAGAACGTTTCCAAGTTTGACAGAATTTATATTGCTGAGGTACTTTGCAGGGGAATGCTGTGTGGATTCTTATTCTGTCAGTGGCCTGTATCAATGATGTTTTTTAATTTACCTGTTAACCAGATTGGTCTCCCTTCCTAGATTTACTCCAGAGTGCATCAGATTAAATTCCTGCACAGCGTGTTCACCAAGTACGATAGGGTTAGTGACGCTTTGGGAGGTGCCAGAGAAAATTGAGTAGACGTCAGCAAAAAAACCATTGTGTTGAAAAGTGGTCACTACTTCTGATACCTGTTTAGTACTTGAAATGTTTAGTTATCTGCCACCAATAAGGATTTATGAAGGGTGGATTCCATTGGGCTGATTGTTCTTTGTACACATTTATTGAAATGACTCATCATTGCATTCAGCCTCACCTCAGCTCTTGTTAGCCAAGAGCCCAGTGTCCCTGGAAACAGTAACCAAGGTTACTTATTTCCATACTGTGTATTGTGTTAGGCAGCTTCACCCCACTGCTTGAATGGTGATTAATAAGCACTTTTCTTTTTGGCATTGCATTTTGCCTTTAAAATTTCTATGGCTTAGTGTGTAATTTAGTTTTTGTCTGGACATGCTTGAGATAGAAGAGGTACAAGGTACAAGTGTTTTATTTTTACTGATTACTAGTTAGCATTCTAGATGGGTTGTATATTCTAAATTATTTGAATATTTTGTGTATATACAAATATTTGGGTCATTTTGGGTGTTTTTGCTTTTTTTTGTTTGTTTAAAGATATGTTCTACTTTCCTATTTAATTAGTATGTTCTTAAAGCTATGAAAAGATTATGAGTGGCTGTATGTCCTATAAATTTTAAATGCTTGCTCTGGGGACCACTAAGAAAATTCCCCTTTATACCTTTTAGGTCAAACACCTTCCTTTGTGACAGCTAATAAACTGACATTTTCAGACATTTGCCATTTAGAAGGGAGCATTATAGTCTGTTGTAGACCATTCTGGCAAATGGCAGAATGCAGGGCCGGATGAGTTTAGCCTATTTTATTTAGGTTGGGGAGTATTTTTTGGAGAAGTGTGGGCCAAATACCAGAATTGAAAAGCCCTTATAAGGTCAAGTGGAAAAAAATAAATCTTAAGTAAAATAGTTCTTGGGTGAAAAATGCCATTTACAAATACCTTTCTAACAAAATATATCAATTTTTACTTCATATATTGATATGTAAATGGATTTTTTGAAAAAACAATTTTGGGGGCATCTCATTATTTTGTAGTAGATGACTGTGCTGTAGGAACCATAGTGAAATGAGTTGTGTGTGATGTGGAATTTGGTCCTATATTTTAAAGGATGGTATGGCTTTTTCCCTTTGTGTACATTTTAATAAACAATTGCCCTAATTGCCATGTTTAGAAATTATAAAGCTTGATCTCTAAAATATTGTCAAGGTTTGTTCTGAATTAAGTGTTTGTTAAGCTTCTCTAACCGAAAACCCAATGTCATGCTACTAGACTTTTAGTCTTTTCTTTACTAGGTTTAGATTTCATAGAAACAGGTGTGGAGGCGCACACCTGTAATCCTAGCTGCTCAGGAGACTGAGCCAGAAGTGTGTGTGCGCGTGCATGCCGCGCGCGCGCGCGCACACACACACACACACACACACACACACAAAGATGTAAATGACTAGAATGAATAAGGGCCAAAGCACTTAGGTATTAGGCTTCCCAAAGGCAAAGAACACGCTTAGTTACAGCTCAGTAGTTGTGTTTACCCGAATTTCTACAGGAAATTTTCTTTAATATCTGTGACCAGGTGTTTTCCTCATATAGTACAATGGCTATTTTTGAGCTCTTACTTAAAAGACTATCAGTTCTCAAGTTGGGCTTCATAATAGAATAAATCCCTGGATTTTATTTAGATCACGTGCTAATGTTGCATTTGTGTTCGATTTTCCATATAAACTTTAATTTTCCTATTTAGACAGGAATGATGCACTTTTAGAAGAGTGGGCAAATGGTATAAAACAAGGTAGGATTTAGGTGGTAAACCATTGCCACAGACCAGATAAAAGGAAGATAAAAGTTTGTCTAAACATGACGTGTTGGCATATCAATGGCTTCCTGCCAAAACAGACCAAGTGAAATGAGGCAGTGATGGGACTCTCTCACTATGTGGGGCAGACTTCTGGATGACTCTCCTATCCAAAATAAGGGGCACGGGAGGGGAAGGAAAAATAGTAGACTGAGACAGACAGCATTACCCTATGTATATGTAGGATTATATGAACTGTGTGAATAAAAAATAATAATAAATTGTGTAAAAAAAAAAATAAGGGGCAACCTGGTCAACACCCAGGAGCATGAATAGAGAATAGCTCATTAAATCTCTACCAGAACTGAATGGATTGTGCTGTCAAATTTATTGGGAGCAGGAAACTGGGTGACATTTCTAAAGTTAAAGGAAGCCATTATTTGCTTATTAATTATACTAAGGTTTGGTTTAGACCATTTTTGTGTTAATAGTCAAGCAGGGGCATACCTTTTGCTAAAAACTGATATCTTTGATGGGGACTCAATACTTTGGTGCATGCCACATACCAAAAGAAAACTGAAAACAGTACCCTTTATCAAAACAACACTCTAGCCATGACTTGGGAGGCTGAGGCAGGAGGAACACAACTTAGAGGCTAGCCTCAGCAACTTTGTAAGGCCCTAAGCAATTTAGGGAGACCCCAAAATACAAAGATCTGGGGATATAGCTCAAAGCTTTTACACATCCTAGGTTAAATCCCCAGTACCAAAAAAAAGTTTTCAAACATATATTAATGTCTGCCCATCTACAAGGATGTGAAACACATGACTCAGAGGTCTATTTCAAATAGTATTCATAATTGTCATTAGAGCCATAGGTTAGCATAGTTATTGGCTGTCATCTTCCACGGTCAAGACACATGCACATACATACACATCCTCAAATTAGTAAAAGTTCTATTTAAGCAGATATATTTATTAAAAATAATGCTAATATAATCCTGGGCACATTGATTTGTTCAAGAGTTTTTGCAGCAGATTTCATACTTATCAACTAAATAATAAAGGTGTTATTTTAACTTACAGATTCACTAAATAACAGAGGGGAAAGGAAAGAGTAGAGCTAATCCAGTAGAGACTGAAGCTGCTATCAGTCTTCTCTAAGCATCTGTTTGGTGGGCAGCCAAGGACAAAGCCTGTCTCTAAAGGGTTAATCAGGACCCAGAGTGATTTTTGCATTGAGCTGCTCCTGCACCTGCCATGGTGCCAAAAGCAGAACCAAACAGCTTATTAAACTGTTCAAATTGTTAAAAATGATTAAAAGCCAGTTAAAGATTTTCATAAACACTATTTCAAAATGCTAGTTTTAAAAATGTTACTAGCAATGTATGCATTCCCCTTATGTCCCCTCCCTATCTCTTAAAATAAACTTCAACATCCAGTGTAAAAACACTTAAGGGAGAACCAAAAGTCAACAATTTGAAAAGAAAGATGAAGAGGGGAGCAGACGGTGAGTAGCAGATGCTGGTACTGCTCAGGGGCTGCTGATGCAGACTTTGGTGGCATTAAATCCCCCAGTAAGGCATCAGGTGTCGGGACTCTTTCTCGTAAACGTCTGGAACTATGCCATAAGGTGTCTGTACCATCTTAACTGTAGACTTCCCAAAGAGCTGGCGCTCGTAGTCTATCAGCTGCCTCCAGAAGCCCACGTTGGGCCTGATGACAGGCCTCCGGGCTTTCACCCAGTTGTACGCCTCCAGCAGGCACACGTTGTGGAACTTCATCAGGTAAGCAATGCAGAGAGTGGCCGAGCGGCTCACCCCTGCAGCACAGTGCACCAAGGTAGCCCCATGCTTCCTGCTCACACTGTGGATCTTGTCAGCCACAGTGTCAAAGTACAGTCCAATAGGGGCATGAGGCATGTCAGCCAGAGGCACTTTAACATATTCAAATTGGGGCCAGTTGAAATTGGGGATCTCAATGGTAGCATTAACAATGCAGGTGATGCCACGAGCCTGGAGGAGGTGCCGGTTGGAGGCCACACTGCCTCTGCCCAGGAAGAGAGAGGAGGTGATTTGAGCAATGCCTCCTACATCTCCCTCGGAAATCATCCGAGGAGCCATGAGAGTCCGTGGTAGTGTGCTGTGACCTCTGGAGCTCATGAAGATGCCAGCAGTCACACTTGCATCATCAGGGCAAGACCAGAATGTGCAGTTGTCCTCCAGCAGGGAATCCTAAATCACAATCTCCTTCCTGCAAAATACAGGTATCTGTAAGTACCACAGCCTTCAGTGTTTCCTGAGGTGGGAAGGGGAAAGGGTTAGAAATAGTTATTTTCTATAACAGGATGGAGACAAATCATTTTCTATTGATGGAACAGGTAGCCTAAGATCACAATATACAAAACCAACATAAAACTCAGCTCTCTGGGGATTGTAAAACCAAAAAAACCTAAGTGGAACCATCATCCTATTTTCAGAAAAGTTAAACACAGAAGAAATATGCTCAACTAGTTCCTGAAGAATCATCTTGCAGGTCCCTGCCATGATGAAGGGAATGGCATTCCATGTTGACTAGAAATCAGATATTTCATCTGCTGAAACATGACCATGTCCTCATATACTTCTTGCCTATTCCCACAGCTATGATGGCTCTTTTCCTAAAACGAATTCTAGATACGAATCTTATAAAAGTAAAAAAGGATCTTACATTAGATTAAGTATGTAATGAACTACCTTTATAGACTAAAAAGATTGAATTAGAACAGAAAAGCCAGGTCACCTTATCCGTTTATTATTAAAAACAACTATTTCCTATCATGTTTGTGATATATGAACACATTAGAAATCCAATTAAATTTGGGTAATGTGTTGTGGCATTTCCATGGAAATAATCCTAGATGATTTGAAGGTCATGGTCTTAAAAGTTCATTCCTATAAATTAAATGGGCATGTGACTTGACCTGATCTGACCTGACTGTGGTTATAGCTAAATGGTAACTTTACCTTCCTCTGCCAATTCTAAGCTCTCAAGTGAATCCCACTGGCAAGTATGTTTCAAAAACATATTTGGGGCTAGGGATGTAGCTCAGTTGGTAAGTGCTTGCCTTGCAAGCACAAAGCCCTGGGTTCAATCCCCAGCACCACAAGAAAAGAAAAAAAATATTTGAACTATAATTAATGTAGTTCACTCTAATTAGTGCAGTGCTTACTATAAAGGACATGAATAATCACAGAAAGAAAATTATTAGATTCCTGATATTTTAGATATATCAGTATTTCTTACTGCAAAGTCACAATGCTTTGTAGTCTGGGAAGTATATTATGCACACCACAATACCACAGGAAGCCTAAAGTGCTCTCAAATGTGACAAGAGTATCCCCAGGTTCTATAGAGGCAGTGCTGTGGCTACTCACTTGCTGTGGAATCTAGTGTGCAGTGAACGCTGCAGCCCTTGGTCTGGATCCAGATAAAAGTCAGATCTGCAGGAAGACAAAAAAGGAGGCAAGAACATCACCAATCAGGAAGTTCAAAGAATTCCCCCTGGGGCTGAGAATGGAGCTCAGTGGTAAAGGACCCCTGAGTTCAATTCCCAATACTGAAAGTTAAAAAACAAAGTATGCCAACTTAAGTCTCAGCTTTTTATTAGTAACCTGTGGTGTACAAAAATTTAGTACAGTAATTCAGAGACCATCCAATGAAATGTAAGACACTGCAGAATGCCCCTCTTTCACTAGGCCTGTAGAAGATGCAGAAGTGAGCCAGTCTTCCTGGTACCCTCAGCTAACCCAGGAGGGTGAGGATCTGGGCCAGGCGCCACAGCAGGGTAAAAAGCTAAGCAAGACGCAATGAAGGCAAGATGAACAGCCATGTGACTAATAGTGGAGGAGTGTACAGGAAGATCTAAGGTGGGGGACGATGGGGATGGTCAGGAGTGTCATCTTTAAACAGAGCAAAAGACAGTTTCACAGGCAGCAGGGCTTTAGCCACCAATGCCAGCTGCAAGCAGTGGAGATCAAATTCCATTTTTTTTTTCATGTTACTCCTTTATGTAACAATATAATGAGAACCTGTGAACATCATCAAAAATGTGTTCTTCTCACCTGGTCCCTTGCCTTTCCCAGGTAAATATCACCTTAAGTTTTTTGTTATACCTTTGTGGAGATGAAAATAATAGACGCTATGTAGGTAGTGTACTTTGAGTTTTGGCGCGCACACACACACACACACACACACACATATATACACACACGCACACACTCAAGACACTGACCTCAAAATAATAAATGCCCTCCTAGTTTCCTCACATTCCTTTACAATCCACCCCCTTGCCTGACCCTCATTCCCGAGCAACATTTGATCTGTTATTTGTTACTACAGTTTGCATTTTCTGGATTCTTATATAAATGGAATTCTACAATATTTGGGGGGACATTGCTTTAACTCAGTATTGTTTGACATTTGTCCATGATATTTGATATATCAATAGTTCATTCCTTTTTATTGTTAACATTCCACTCTGTAAATATATCATGATTTGTTCATCTATTCACCTACTGATGGACACTGGATTATTTTTAGTTTAAGGCTGAGTAAAGCTGCTATGAACGTTTATGTACAGGTCTTTGTGTATACATATGCCTTCCCCTCTCTCGGTTAAATACCTAGGAGTGAAGATTGTGTTATATCATGTGTATGTTTAACACTTTATAATAGTTTAGAAGCCAGGCAACCCATGCCTGTAATCCCAGCTATTTGGAGGCTGAGGCAGGAGGATCAAGAGTGTGGTCACCTGGGCAACACATCAAGACCTTGTCTCAAAAGAACAATAGGTTAAGAGAAAACTTTAGGGGCTGGGGGTTAGCTCGGTAGTGAAGTGCTTACTAGCATGCATAAGGCCCTGGGTTTGATCCCCATCCCCAAATATTTAAAAAAATTTTTTTAAAGGTTAGATCATTATAGTACAGTTTTCAAATGCTATCAAAATCACCCAGAGTGGTTGTGAAAACACAAGTCACTGGGCCCAGCCCCAATTTCCGATTCAGTACTTTTGAGAGTGGGGCTCAAGAATCTGCAATTCCCAGGTAATGCTGATGCTGCTGGCACACTTTGAGAACCACTGCAGAAGTAGATGGGGTGGGGCACTACCAGATCCCCTCTTCAAGACTGAGGCTTAAGAGTGCTGAATCTGACAGCTCCTAGTCTCAATGCTGGCTCATCCAAGGTTACACCCCGCTGTGGGGGCCATCACCTGATGACTAATTCATGCACAGAGGTACAACCAGAGCTGCAGGTAAAACTGCACCTTGAGGAGGCACAGGAGGTAGTCACATAAGGAAATGTGTGTTCAATATAAAACGTGAACAGGGCAGTAATTTATGTGAGCACATGCTTTTCTACAACAGAACAGAGTCTCCTGGCAGAATTCTAGCAGTTTAAAAAGCAAAGTCACTGTGGTAATAAACATAAAATTGGGCCTTCAAACTGCTGGGGACTCTCTCCTCAATGAAGAAAATCTAGAAGATGCTAGTCAAATATCCAAGTAGGTTATCTGGTTGTCTAGGAAGGACTTGCTTTTGTGTCCTCCCAGATAATTATACTGACTGGGAGTCACCTGCCCTCCTGAGCTGGGCACCCAGGCTCCTGGCCTTTGCAGCAGCAAGGGCTTCACCAAGGACCATGGCTGTGCAGTGGACGGCTGGAAGCCTGGCTGCTTCAATTACCTCTACTCATTGAGCAGTGAGAGGGTTCTTGTGCTGCAGGGAAAACAGATTGTGAGTCCTTAGGGCAGAATCCAACTGAGACAGACAGGATGCTCCATCCCTGCTGCTGCTATTCGATCTGGTGCCAATAAATCTGCTTAAAATGCCAAAGCTGGTCCAGACTTTTAGAAAAACAACTTCTGCCAGAGAGCACTCAGAGGGCAGATACTACAGATGCTCCTGACAAACCTTCTTTATAGAGTGGACAATATCAGTTCAGAAATGGTGAGATTGACTGCAGCTTGAAAAAAACAAGTTGTTAAAAAAAAAAAAAAAGAAAAGAAAGAAAGAAAGAAAGCCAGGAAAAGATCCCAGGTGCCCAGTTTCCAGCTCTAGACCACATGTCTTCTCTGTGGGATGGTGTGGAGCAGCTGTGTCCCCATTACCTGCCTTCCAGGGTTCTCACATCACCAGCCAGCACCTTCAGTGCCACAGAGGGGTCTTGTACCTACCTAAGAACATGTTTAAATGCTATTTAGAGAAAAGACTAGGCCCAGATGGGTCGAGCTATTCCAGTTTCTTCTAGTGTCCAGAATAGAGAGCTGCCACAGCCTGCCCACCTTTTGGTCAGACAGACCTCCTCACAGCAGAGGAGTTGTTCAGAAGCAGTCCCAGGATGGTCACAAGAAGCCCTAGTTTGGTCCAGTTCTAAGATTAGCAGAACTTGATTGTAAAGAATTTTTTTTAAAAAACCCATGGGTATTACATCACAGGTGCATCAAAATCAACTTAGTAAATGTGTACCAGGAGACAGAGAAAGGAGATCTATTAGGAGAGTTTGGCCCATATTTGAGAGATCAAAGATGGCATGGTGGGCTGGGGCTGTAGCTCAGTAGCAGAGCGCTTACCTAGCATGTGTGAGGCACTGGATTCAATCTTCAGCACCACACAAAAATAAACAAATAAAATAAAGGAGCCCTTCCATTGCAATCTTAAAAAAAAATTTAAAAAAAAAAAGATGGCATGGTACTCTGAACAGAACATGACACTCGCACTGCAGCACAGCAGTCTCTGGGATGAGGGTAGTCAGAGGACACACAAGAACATCCATGCAATTCCAAGGTGTTCAAGTAAGTCTTCCCAAGTTGCTCTGCAATTGCATTCACTTCTTGGAGGGAAAAATGCTTTCCTAGCCAGGAAGATGGAGTTGAGGTAGTATTAAAGACAGAAAAGAAGAGCTATCCAACACCAACCCCAGAAGGTTAGGGAGATTTTTAATTATCACTTTGCGGATTTTGTTAACCAGCTATAAGAAATGTCCTGTCAAAAATGATGCTGGGGAGCCAGGCGTGGTAGCACACGCCTGTAATCCAAGCAACTTGGGAGGCTGAGTCGGGAGGATCCCGAGTTCAAAGCCAGCCTCAGCAACTTAGCGAGGCCCTAAGCAACTCAGTGAGACCCTGTCTCTAAATAAAATACAAAAGAGGGCTGGGGATGTGGCTCAGTGGCCGAGTGTCCCTGAGTTCAATCCCTGGTTCCAAAAAAAAAAAAAAATGATGCTGGGGGCTGGAGTTGTGGCTCAGTGGTAGAGCGCTTGCCTAGCATGTGTGAGGCACTGGGTTTGATCCTCAGCACCACATAAAAATAAATGAATAAAATAAAGGTTTATCAACCTCTAAAAACATTTTAAAAAGTGATGCTGAATTCTTTGAATAATAAGCATTAAATACTAAACAAAATATAGAGTTAGTGTCTGCCCAGCCATCTATAATCTCAATAATTCATAAGCTACCAGCTGCTTGCTCCCTCTGGCACAGGAGCACCAGCCCTGTGGTGAGCACCGGCATCCACACCTGGAGCACTGATGACGCCTCTGGGAAGCACTATTTGGGGTCCCAGCCTATTCAGAGCATCCATCCCAGTGCTATGGGGGGTTACTCTTCCTTCTCTTTCTCTGGATAACCACCACTAGAATCAGCAGTTAAAGAAGTGAAATTCTACTACTGCTTTTTCTTCTCATGTTGAACAAGCAGAAATTGGTCATGATGGTGTAGGGGAATATAAAACTATCTACAATATTCTTGGCTTCAGGAATATCAGAGGGTCAGGGTACACACTAGAGGTTTACACTGTCACTTTTTTATAATAGAAAAGCTTATGTAATCACATTTTCTTCTTCCATTAATGTCTAATTCTTTTTAGAAAAATAAACTGGGCATGGTGGTGCACACTTGTAATCCCAGCTACTCAGGACACTGAGGAAGGAGGATCACAAGTTCAAGGACAGCCTGAGTGACTAAGCAAGACCCTGTCTCAAAAACAAATAAAAAGGCTGGGTGCAGTGCCTATAATTCCAACAGCTCATGAAGCTAAGGCAGGAGGATCGTGAATTCAAAGCCAACTTCAGCAAAAAGTGAGGTGCTAAGCAACTCAGTGAGAACCTGTCTTAAATAAAATTTTTTAAAAAACAGGGCTGGGATGTAATACTGTAAAATAGTGGGGGCAGGTAAGGTTAGGGTGTTCTCTCAGTAGTAGAACTCTTGTCTAGTATGCAAGAGGCCCTGCATTCAATCCCAGCACATTCCTTCATATCTGCACCCCTTCTACCACTCCAAAAAGAGATTTATTTAGCTCACAGATCTGGAGGACAAAAAGTCCAATATCGGGCAGCTCCATGTGTTCAGCCTCTCCTAGGGGCTCGCCTGGCTATATCACAACATGGCAATGGCATCATGGTGGAAGCACTGGAGAGAGGGAGAGATCACATGGCAAAACAGGAAGCCAGACACAAGGAAGGGGCCAGTGTAGCTTTTAATAAAATTTGCTCTCATGAGAACTCACTCCAGGACCAGCATTAATCTCTAATCCTTCCCAGGGCCATACCCTCATGACCCAATTGCTTTTAACCTCTTAAGGACTCTACTACCTCAACACTGCCACACTATGAACCTCTAGGAGAGACACTCAGACCATATCCAAACTGTAACAGGTGTCTATAGATTAACATGCTTTTCTCTAATCCACTTCTGTCCCTCACTACTCAAAAGGGGTGACCAAAGGCCTAACAGCATTGATAGAGCTTGATAGAAAATGGAATTTCAGGCACCATCCCAAAATCTACAGAACAGGATTCTTTTTATAAAATATATTTTTTAGTTGTAGATGGATACAATACCTTCATTTATTTTTATGTGATGCTGAGTATTGAATCCAGTGCCTCACACATGCTAGGTGAGCACTCTACCCCTGAGTCACAATCCCAGCCCCTATAGAACCAGATTCTGCAGGTTAACAAGATCCCAGGTGACTGTATACGCATTAAAGGGACCAGGGCTGCTCACTGATCTACCTCACTGTCTCAAGGAACCTGCTGACGCAAGCTAGAGCAGCTGCCCTGTTTAAGTCACATGAGCCTGCTGAGCTTCTCCCAGATCAGTATCATTCTGCTGTCTTAGCTCCCAGATGAGGTATCAGAGGTAAATGGAGGTTAAGAGGCTTTCCCAGACTCTACATCGAAAATTAGTAGCTCCTCTGGGACCAGAACCCTCCTGCCATGAGCTGTTCATGGTTGATCAGTCACACACCCTGACCACAACAAATCAGCCAAAGACAGGACTACAGAAATGTACATCTCCTTGGGGAAAACACATAAAAACTGCAAAGAGAAAAGAATTAAGGAACATAAGGTTAATCTGTCATTGCTTTATCTATAACCTCTAAGTGTTAATTTACAAAAGTCCTAAACTACTAGTGCTATGAGATGGTCTGAGTGTGAAAAACTGGATAAAACTGAACCAAGAAAATGCCTGCAAAAGTCCATAATTACATTTACACTTGCTTAATGATAACCACAAACCAATTTGTGCAACCATTTGCACAAATATTATTTTAAAATCTTACACGGTAAGAGGTAAAAATTAAATGTGAATCATAGACACTTGGTTAAGTGGTAAACTTTGATTTTTATAAGTCAGAATCCTGAGAAGCAAAGTAACTAAAATTGAAAAAAAAGGTAACAAATCAGCAAAAATCCCTCAAAATTGCCAAAGTCACGAGTGACATCTGTGAAGCAGGACCAGAAAATGCAGATATTTTCATAAGATCTCAGTCCTTGAAAAATTGTTATTTTAAAGAAAACAAAAAAGGAATTTACCAATTAGAATTAAGTGCATAGAGCCGGGCGCAGTGGCAGACACCTGTAATCCCAGCACTTGGGAGGCTGAGACAGGAGGATCGTGAGTTCAAAGCCAGCCTCAGCAACTTAGCGAGGTGCTAAGCAACTCAGTGAGACCCTATCTCTAAATAAAAACATACAAAACAGGGCTGGGGATGTGGCTCAATGGTGGAGTGCCCCTGGGTTCAATCCCCAGTACCAAAAAAAAAAAAA
>JAJEJO010000200.1:473671-524706 GCA_020662805.1 Glaucomys volans | reverse complement strand
GGGTTCAATCCCCAGTACCAAAAAAAAAAAAAAAAAAAAAGAATTAAGTGCATAGGAGAAGACCTGAGTTAATAATCACCATTTGTCACTTTACCCTTTGATGTCTCATAGGACATATCAAATTCTCAACACTCAGGCAGTGAGCTTCACCCATTTCCCTGCAAGTACTTCTTTATCATACACCTGGTTCAATTCCACTTTTTGTGTGTGTGATTTTATACCAAATTAATTACATACATAAAGTATTGATACATTAATTTCCCATTTTTCTTTAAAAATCAAAGGCATTAAACCCATGAGAATTTCTGAGCAGGGTGAGATAATCAGTTAAGTCTTGCTAGGTATGGTGGTACATGCCTAATCCCAGCAACTCAGGATGCTGAGGCAGGAGGATAGCAACTTAGAGGCCAACCTGAACAACTTAGTGAGACCCTGTCTCAAAAATATATACAAAGAGTGAAGATGTAGATCAGTATTAGAGTGCCCCTGGGTTCCACTGTGAGTACCAAAATAAAGTCTCTTGCCACACACCCATGTTGAGAGGCAACAGCCCAGTAGCCATCTGAAGGCAACTGGGTATCTGAGCCACCATAAAGCAAAGGGAGGAATCGAATTTTCAGCTGAAATGAGTCAAAAGGTAGAGGATTCTGATTATTCCCATGGCCTTAACAATCTCCTGAAAAAAGAGTCTTTTTTTTTTTTTTTTTTGGAACCAGGGATTGAACTCAGGGGCACTCGGCCACTGAGCCACATCCCCAGCCCTATTTTGTATTTTATTTAGAGACAGGGTCTCACTGAGTTGCTTAGTGCCTTGCTGGTGCTGAGGCTGGCTTTGAACCTCCGATCCTCCTGCCTCAGCCTCCTGAGCCGCTGGGATTACAGGCGTGTGCCACCACACCCGGCTGAAAAAGGTGTCTTAAAATATGACAAAAGAAAAATAAAGGTAATATACACAGGTGGGGGGGAGAATAGAAGTTCAGTGGATTAGACAAAGGGGAATAAGGGGAAGGGAGACGGATGGGAAAAGGAAAGAAGAATGAATCAGCCCTAACTCCATAACTTTTCTATTTTCATATAAGAATACACAACCAGTGTTTAACTTCACATCGTGTACAACCACAAGAATGGGATCCTAATAAGTTATACTCCATGTATGTATAATATGTCAAAATACACTCTACTATCATGTATATGTAAAAAGAATTTTAAAAATATACACAGGTTCCATTAGGAGACTCTATTATTGAACGTTAAAAAAAATTCCTAAATTACTGTTCACATTCTATAAGAGAATGCAATGGCCTTTGAACTTCGCTCTGTTCTTGTTCCAATCAGGGGTCAACCAACAATAGACAGGGCTGGGCGTGGTGGCGCACGCCTGTAATCCCAGCGGCTCGGGAGGCTGAGGCAGGAGGATCATGAGTTCAAAGCCAGTCTCAGCAACTTAGCGAGGCCCTAAGCAACTCAGTGAGACCCTGTCTCTAAATAAAATACAAAATAGGGCTGGGGATGTGGCTCAGTGGCCGAGTGTCCCTGAGTTCAATCCCTGGTTCCAAAACAAAACAAAACAAAACCAACAATAGCCAGGGTTCACTACTTGTTTTTGTACTGCTCATGATTTAAGAATTATTTAGTCATGTTCTAGTTGGTTGGGGGGAAAAAATCAAAAGAACAATACTTTGGCACATAAAAATTCCACGAAATTCAAATTTCAGCATTCACAAATTATCTTCTATTGGAACATAGCCACATTCATTTGTTACATATTAACTATAGCTGCTTTCTCACTACAATGGCAGAGATAAGTAGTTGCAACAAAAACCATCATGGTCCACAAGCTAAAATATTTACTAGGAGGCCCTTTACAGAAGGGCCAAACCCTGGTTGAATTTAGTAAATTATAAAACCATCATGGTATGGTAAAGTACATCATTCAAAGTGCGGTCCTAAAGCACCCTACATCAAAATCACCTGCATGTTAGAATGCAGATTCCTAACTCCACACCAGATCTAATTAATCAGAATGTGGGGGGATTCTCTATTTCTAACATGTATTACTCTAGAAGTAATATTAAGAGCTCTACCAGAGCTACATATCCACCCCCCATCTTTTTTTGTGGTGCTAGGGACTGAACCAAGGATCTTGCACATGTTAGGCAAGCTAAACTAGTCCCAGCCCCCAACATTATTTTTAATAGAAGAAAATGAACTACTAGGAATAGCTGTCAGTCTTCTGCACATGGAAGTACTCTTTACAAGGGAGTAGAATAATAAGGGTGGGTTAGTGAGAAAATCTGGCAAAATACCAGAATGCCCCAACAGCTACATTAGCAAAATTCTTAATTAAAAATCTTGATTTCACTGGGCACTGGTAGCACATACCTGTAATCCCAGCTACTAGGAGGGAATGGGGGCCCACAGGGCTGAGACAATAACAAGTTCGAAGCCAGTCTAATTTAGCAAGACTCTGTCTCAAAATTTAAAAAGTGAATGGGCCCAGGTACAGGAGTGCATGCCTGTAATCCCAGTGGTTCAGGCAGCTAAGACAGGAAGACCGTGGGTTCAAAGCCAGCCTCAGCAACAGCAAGGCACTAAGCAACTCAGTGAGACCCTGTCTCTAAATAAAATACAAAATAGGGCTCAGGATGTGGCTCAGTGATTCAGTGAGTCTAAGTTCAATACCCAGTACCAAAAAAAAAAAAAAGAAAAGGTGAATGGAGTTCAGTGCCAGAGTGCTTACCTAGCATGTGAGAGACCCTGGGTTCAAACCCCAATGAGGAAAAAAAAAAAAAATCTGGATTTCAAGTTTGTATGTAACTTGTGCACTCACAGTACTCTCCCTGACTTTATTTTCACCAGTGCTTTCTTGAAACTTCCAAAAAGGTCATTTTACAGTCTCTCTTCCAAGTGATGAAGGCCAGCACTTCATACATTCTCTTGGCCACACAAATGTCTACCAGTCCACAGAAGCAAAATTTTCTTATTAAGAGTTTTCTTTGGGCGTGGGTATATGGGTATATGGCTCAGTAGTAGAGCATTTGCCTGGTATGCTCAAGGTCCTGGGTTCAATCCCCAGCACCTCAAAACTTACCAAACAAAAAGAGTATTATCATATGTATACACAAACTCGAAGACCTAAGAAGTCAAAAAAACCTGCCCTCAGCTATCCATGCTGAAACTGGACAAAGGTAGAAGCCAGCCCAGCAGCTGCCTAAGCGTTTCAAAAGAGCCCTTTCGGCCAGGCGTGGTGGCACATGCCTGTAATCCCAGCACTCAGGAGGCTGAGGCTGAGGCAGGAGGATCGTGAGTTCAAAGCCAGCTTCAGCAACTTAGCAAGGCCCTTAGCAACTCAGTGAGACCCTGTCTCTAAATAAAATACAAAATAGGGCTGGGGATGTGGCTCAGTGGCCAAGTGCCCCTGGGTTCAATCCCCAGTACCAAAAAAAAAAAAAAAAAAGAGCCCTTTTGTCAACTGAAGACTTCAAGATGGCAGGGGAAATGCAAAAGCTAACCAAAAGGGATGAGAAATTGCTCTGTGTCAGTGCAAATTATAAGCAAGAATTCCAAGTATCCAAGTGAGTTGGATGGGATACCTGGCAGTGACCTGAGCACACCCTGGAAGACCAAGGGATATCAAAGCACACAAGCAAGAGCTTTCCGATTTACATGTATGTGGTTTTTAAAATTAAGATTATTTTAGAGAATCTGAAAAAAAATTTTATATAGAAAGCAAAAAAATATTTGTGATCTATGTAAACAAAGACTGAAAACAAAGTAATTAGCTATTTTCCAAGATGCCTTACAAAAGAGATGAAAAGGAACTATAAATCTCATGTGCTTTGGGCTCTTCCATCATCCTCCCACCCCAGAGTAACTGGTAACTGGATTTATACAACATTCTGCTCATAGGAAAGAAAGGGACTATAAGCACATAATACAAACTCAACAAATGCCTGAATTTAATAATGTCGTAAGATGAACTCATTTCTCCCCACCTTCTCTTTTTCTCATATACACACATACCCTAGCTTTAAATCCAAATACAGGCAAAGACAACCGTGTGCTCAGAAAGCAGGAATTCCCTATATGAAGCATAGTTCTAAATTATCTCTACTTTCACATATGAAAGAACATTTAGAGAAATACCTGTTAAAGATTGTAGAAGTATCATTTATTCCTGCAGCTCAGAAGCCATTGTTACTTTGGAATTGCCATGGAAGTAGAGCAGGGGTCTGTGCTCTCTGCCTTATAGGGAATATGTGTATATACACAAGTGTGCGAGTTCCTGTCCTCAGGATACTTTTAACAAGAACAGGTCCAAACTCCTGCTCCCATCACACACTCTGCTTCTGTCTTCTGGGCTCAGGCAAGCATTCACCAGAGGTAGGATTCACTCAAGACCTTTAAAAGATTTCTAGGTACTAGACACTTTTATTTCTAGTACTGTATTTTGCATAGTTAAATTTTCTACAACTTCATCTGTCTAAAAAAAAAAAAAACCCAATAGATGGATTCTATTGGGCATCTGTCAATCAAACACAGTGGAAAAACACAATTTCTAGGGTTTGGGCAGTATGCCAGTCCAAACTATATAATTAAACAGAAGTAAATATAAATGCACTGTCAGACTAAACAAGTGTCATTTATTTATTCATTTAAGAAGCATTCAAGCATATTGTGGTTAAACAGCAAATACACTGGATTATAGATTCAAGGCAAACACCAATGCAAGAATGAAAATTGGTACAACCACTTTGAGTAAAAAGCATCAATTAGTAAAGCTGAAGATATGCACACCTGACATAATTGCCCCAGATCAGAAACAATCCAGATGTCCCTCAATAGTAGACAGATAATTTGTGAGAGTTTCATACAAAACTGAACCAACTACAGTCACAGGCAACAACATGAATTTTTTAAAAAAGTGTGCTGCAGCAATTTAATAATTATATATATATGTAATTACAGCATTATGTATATTTATGTATTGACCCAAAAGAAGAAAAAAATTCAAGACTACTCACTTGATTTTATTGCATAAAGGTGAAAAACAAGCAAAAGCAATTATGTTGTTTAGACATTTATTTAGAAGATAAAAAATATAGTAAAGGAAAGACATTATTTTCATAAAAATCAGGGTATTTAATGGCTAGGTTATCTATTGTCCTTGGGAAAGAAGAGGGAGAGGATGCTTCTTGACCTACAAGATGATTACACTTGAGGTTTCTTTAAAATAATTTATCAATTTATCCATGTTTTACACTTTCTTCTTCATGCTATAATTCACAATTTAAAAGGCTAAATAAATATAATGATGATTTCCAGAAATTCAGAGCCATTACAATGCTGGCTAGTCTGGAAAGAATACTTCCTCTCTGAATGTCATTATTAGCCTATCAGTTTCATAAGGTCAGGGACCTTATTTGTCTTCTATCCTAGTATTCACCACAGTACCTTTGGCATGGTAAAAGTCCTCAATAAATATTTGCAAGGTAAGTGCATAAACTGCTGACATGAATTTAATTCACTCACTTCTTGAAATTACGTACTTGAACTGTGCCCCCATTAACACTTTCCTTTGTCTTCACCCCTGAAGCTTTCATAAATAATAAAGCTTCCACCTTAAATGTTAGCTCTGTAAGTTTACACCCAGCTTGTCGTTGCTTCAGCAACTCTCCCTGCCTTCCACTACTTTTATACTTCCCGGTAAGCAAAGAAATGATGAATACACTAGTCTTAGATTTCTTTTTACGGGAAAGTTCTCATTTGCATCTGAGAATATAACAAGGATTATGATTCAATTACTTTGAAATTGTTTATGAAGAGATCATTTACCTATTGCCTTCAGAAAATACCATCAGGGTTAATAAAACTTTACAATCAGTTGTACTTAAAAAGCATGCTGCCTGTTCTGGACTGAAATAAAATCTCTATCAACAGAACCAGATAACTGTAAAATAATTAATTTCAGTTTAAAAATCATTTTGTGCAAATAGAAGATGCTGAGGAATGTCTAAAGGATACACACAAACCAAGATAGACAGACACAACACTTACTTTGAGAAAGATGCTAAGAAGAAAGCTTGAACCTATTGGTACAATTTCAGTTTTTTTTTACACAGAGAATGATTAAAGCATTTCTTGTGATATTGGAAAAACATTTTTAATCCACCTTGCCTTAGAACTAAATCCCTATTTCAAAGAAATCCATCAAACAGTTCCTTTCCTAAAGTCCATCTTTTTAAAAATGCCTTTTTGTGCGAAGGTCTTAAAGGATTCGCTGTACTTATACAACTGGCCAATTTTTTAAAATTATATATATATATACATATATATATATACATATGCCATTCTATTAAAGAACATCACAAAATTCATACCTGCAGTCAAACAATATGAAAGATTTCAGATGAGAAGTCAGCATGGACACGTTCTACACTGATGTTAAGAAGGCTTGAAATGAAGGAAACTGTCTCCTGTTTTATGGGGGAAAGCCAAAAATACCAAGCAGCTATCTCTCCTCCCCCAAGCGTCAGAAGGTGAGTCAGAGCTGGAGGCAGGAATGGGGCCCATGTGTCAAGCCGCCTGTGTAGGGCTCCTTCCTGCCTCCTCCCGGGAATTCTCAATTTGCAGCTCTTGCCCAGCCTGATGTGAATTCTCAACATGTCTCTGGTGAAGAAGAGGTGGTAATTCATTCTGGGAGTGTCTCATTCCCTGTGTTTCTCAAGGGAGCCCAGACTGGGGACCTTTAAGAGTCCACTTGTAATAATAATCAAACTGCAGCTCCAGGGAATGTAGCCTACCTACACACAACTTTGCAAAGAATACAGTACCTTTGTTTAAGGTACTCCCCTCATTTTAAAGAGTAGGAAATTAGCAGAGAGAAGTTGTGACTTGTTGGGTGTCGCTTAACTTTGTGGCAGTAGCATGCATGGGGTTGCTAACCTCCAGCCTCTTTTTTCATTGAAATGTACAATCTGAAGGGAAGACTGTCCAACATTCCTTTATACTTCTGAGTGGCTACTTAGGGGTAGGAATCCCAGCAAACTCTGGGTTAACTCTTACTGTCCATTATTCCTTTAAGGTCAGTAAAAAATCAGGAGTTTGCTCTTGGCCTCCGTTTTTGCATCTGTAAAACGGGAAGGTATTGCTCTCCACCTACCTCTTACACACTACAATGAACAGCCAACGAGTTAACACGTGCCAAATGCCTTAAAGTCCTACTGGGTGGAAAGTACAAGGTGGTTTAAAAAAAAAAAATTCCCTACACGTAAAACTGTATGTTTAAGTCACTCCTCCTTCCCTTGCCTCCGGGATGCCCAGTTACCATAACACTGGCTGGTACCATTGGCAACATCCACCTAAATAAAATATAGTTATACAATCCAATTAAGGTGGCACAGCACTCATTCCCCCACCCCCACCTCACACAACTCAACTTCGCTCTGGAGCAAGGGTACTTAGGAGAAATTCTTAAAGGTATTTGTTAGCATTGTGCACATCAGAGAAATACTCAAGCTGAATACTCGGCATCGCCGAAGTCAAGTTGTTTCTACCAACGCACTAGAAACCTTTGGAAGATGCAAAAAGCCTCGGCGGCTCCTGAGGATCGGCGCGAGTGGAGTGGATGCTGACGGCGGGGTGAGGTTAGAGAGGCCGTGGAGGGCTGGAGAGCAGAGGAGTCAGGGGAGAAGCAGACCAGACGCTGGCGGCATAGCGCAAAGGGCCGGGGTCCCGGGCGGGCGGGCCGCACAGCGGCTGAGCAGGGGTGCGCGCCGACGTCCGGGAGGAGGGGGCGGCGAAGGGCCCCAGGCCTCCCCAGCCCCACGCCGCCTCCAGGACGCCAGAGCGCACGGGAGCAGGTGGGGTCGCCCGCACAAAGTTTTCAGAGACCAGGGTCGGGCGGGTCCCGGCCCCCTGGTCTCGCCCGCACCGCCCGCCCGCACCCCCCGGGCCTGAGGGCCCCGTACCGGCGCGACGCGGCGGCGCGGCTCGCAGCTGGGCTCCGTCCTCCTGCGCGGCTCCCGGCTTCTGCGGGCTGGGAGCCGCGCGCGCCCCTCCTCTCCTCTCCGCCCGCGCCCGGGGCGGGCCGCGCGCACGCTCCCTGCGCCCCGTCGCCCTCTCCCGAGGGGGTGAGCCCGGGGCTGGGGAGGAGGGGATGGGCGGGGGGAACCCGAGCGGGACGCGTGGGGCCTCCGCCGTTGCGCGTGCGCGCTGGGTCTCCGCGCCGTGCGCTGCGGCCGGGCGCGCCCCAGGGCTCGGGGTCAGCAGCTCCTCCCAGGCGACCTTCAGGCCGGGGGTCCGCTGTAGTTTCCTCCCCCGTCTCACACACATAGACCCCTACTTCCCACTTGGGCCTCCGCCCACCAGCTGGTTTTGAGGCGGGGGCGCAGGGTACTTGGGTACTTTCTGGATGTCAAGAGTATTAAAGGCGACAGAACAATACTAATGTAAAAGGTGTGAGCACCGCAGATAGTGACCAATCACCGCCTGTCACCCACCCCCACCTGCTGTCCGGCGCGGGAGAACCCAGGAGTTGGGATCGAAGGTTGAAGGAAAATGAGTCTCATGGCAACTGTTGGGTGAGCTTTGCTTGGACAGGTGTGGCAGTTTCTAGTGACTGTTGAGGAAGCTGTCCTGTCGGAGACACACACGGAGGTACAGGAATGGTCTGCCTGCTCCAAGACCCCCAGTCCACCGGCACCGCAGCCCCAGCGCCCATCCATGCTCCTGGAGTAGGGAGGGAGGGTCTCGGGAGTCCAGGCTGGACACAGGGATTCACTGAAGGTTTATTTGTTGTAACATTCCCGGGGCGGGGGGGGGGGGCTTTTTATTTAGGTCTGACCATCGGTAACGCGAGTAGATGCAAAACGGACTTGTTTCGGCACAACCCTGCCCTCCCTCCCACCTCCAGGAGGTGAGGGGCCGCACAGGGAGGTACGAGTGACTTCCTCAAGGCTCGGAGTGAGTCAGACACCCGAGTGCCGACTCCATGCCCAGTCCTGTACTCACCAGACCCAGCTCCTCACCGTTGTAAGTCGTTGGCATCAGAATTGCTGAACAGTCAAACGAGTAGTCATAGGTTTGGGGGGAGGGGTCAGAGGGGGAGTATATGCAGCTTGAGGCAAAAGCTTTGAGGCTTTTAAAATGCTTTTCCTGATCGCCATTGGCCAACCAGATTCAGACACATCTTGTGGGTGCTGAAATATCTAGAAGTTTTGTCTGCTTCCCAGACAAAAATATAACATCAAAGCATTTTAGTGATAATCCTGGGAGAGCTAAAAAGGCCTAGACTGTAGAATTTATTTTTGCCGCCATAAAAAGAAAGCTTTAAAATTAGGTAAAATTAACCTTTCCATGAGAGAACAAATCGGAATACAATTTAGCGTAAAACACTGGAAGTTCAAGTCTTGCCTTGGAAAGGCATCTTCCCAGCACTGAATTGTTCCAGCAGTTCATATAGTGACTTATTTTTGACATGCCAATGCCAAAATAGCAAAATCTCTAATAGAAATGATTGTATGCAGCTTCTGTCCCTACCGTCCTTCCTTCAGTCAATTCAATGACTCAGCAGCACCAAGAGACATGTTCCTCTTCAGATTCCACCTTGTTTGTTAACATAGGTTTCCAGAACAAGCTCTAAGTAGTGACAAGGAGTTAGGCATTTTCATGGACTATGGAAACTAAATCCTACCTGAAAAATCATCATCAGTGAAGAGGAGGAAGATGGCCTAAAATAGAGTTCATGCCAGTGTGATGTGTACTTGATCTAAAGATTAAGTAGGAAGAAGTGCTGAAGTCAGTAATGATTGTACACATGCCTGTGGGAAGGGAGGTGCTTTCTGTCTTTACAGAATGAGGAAGTGTGGACTTACATTTGCCTCTGCAAAAAAATGCACCGTAAGTTATGCCCTTCCAGACTAGCATGTCCAATAGAACTTGGTGTAACCACTAACATCTGCACTGTCGGGTACAGTACCAATACAGTAGCCCCACTGGCCTTAGGTGGCTACTGAGCACTTTAAATGTAGCTAGGGTAACCAAGGAACTGAATTTGTAATTTGATTCTATTTTAATCAGTTCAAATTTAAATCTTACTAGATGACACTTTCTCATTTGTTTTTTGGTTTTGTTTTGTTTTGGGTACCAGGGATTGAAACCAGGGGCGGATAACCACTGAACCACATCCCCAGCCCTTTTTAATATTTTATTTAGAGACATGGTCTTCCTAAGTTGCTTTAGGGCCTTCTTAAGTTGCTGAGGCTGGATCTGAACTTGTGATCCTCCTGCCTCAGCCTCCCAAGCCTCTGGAATTACAGGTGTGTGCCATGGCGCCCAGGTTTGTTTTGTTTTGTTTGGTACAGGGAATTGAACCCAAAGTGCTAGGACATCCTAGTCCCTTTTTTTGTGTGTGTTGAGGCAGGATCTCGCTAAGTTGTTTAGGTTTTTGCTACATTGTTGAGTCTGGCCTCAAACTTGTGATCCTTCAACCTCAGGTTCCTAAGTCACTGGGATTATAGGTATGCGCTACTGCACCAGCTCTGGACAACACTTTCTAGAATATAAATATGTGAGTTTATGGGTGTCAACTATTTTAGGGGTCATCTCCTACGAAAGTATAATTTGTGTCCAGCAAGAGTTTGGGTCCTCCTGACAACTAAGCAGTGTTTTAGAGCATTTCAGCATCTATGCCAGATGAGAATTGATTTGAGTAAGCAAGCAGAAGGTGGAGACTTGTACTTCGATTAGCTTCTGATATCTTCTTTTCTGAAAATATTCTCATTGGTTGGGCAGTGTGCTCCTTAGAAGTACACTTTTATGGGTCCTTGAGAAAAAAAGGTTGCATCTTCCATTCACATCATTGCCTCTGGTTAACAAACTGGCAATAAACTAGGCATAGGGCACACCCTTGTAATCCCAGTTACTTAGGAGGCTCAGGCAGGAGGATGGCAAGTTCAAGGCCAGCCTGAGCAATTTATTGAGACCCTGTCTCAAAATAAAATATTAAAAAAGCTGGGTGTAGTGGCATATACCTGTAATTCTGGGGAGGCTGAGACAGGAGCATCCCAAGTTTGAGGACAGCATCAGCAACTTAGTGAGGCCATAGCCTTTTAGTGAGACCTGTCTGACTAAATTCTCACTTTTTGAGACCTGTCTCAAAAAATTATAAGAAGTACTGGCAATGTGGCTCAGTAGTTAAGTGGTCCTGGGGTACAATCCCCTGTACAAAAACAAAACAAAACAACAAAAAACATTTTTTAAAAAGGACTGGGGGGCTGGGGATATAGCTCAGTTGGTAGAGTGCCTGCCTTGCAAGCACAAGGCCCTGGGTTCAATCCCCAGCACTGCAAAAAAAAAAAAAAAAAAAAAAAAAAGGACTGGGGATGTCACTCAGTAGTAGAGTACCCCAGGATTCAATACCAAAAACAAAAACAAAACCTGGCAACAGCTTTATCTGTGAGAATTGAACAAGAGCAGTGATAGGGTCTCTCCAGTCCACATAAGTTTGATTTCAGGGTGCAATTAGGTCTTGTGCCTCACAGGTGTCTCAAAGCCTAGTGACTGTAGGTTATATACCACCAATTTCTATAAAGATGGAAATTCCCTGAGAGAAGCAAACGTTTTTAAAACTACTCCTTTGGCAGGTTTGAGAGGAACAGTGGTCACCAGGTATCTGGGAGAAAACTCTATGAATGTGGGAAAAATAAAAGAATTAGCAGGACAGAAGTCTTAAGATACATTTCTACTTAAGATACATCTACTACAGAAGTTTGCTAAGGCGCATACTATTCCAGAAGATGTAAGAGAGCATCTAAATAAGGACTAACTAGATTTTATTACATGAAAAATGCTTTAATCATCTATTTTTAGAGTTTTACAGTTCTCATAAATTATTTTTTCTAGTAATAAATAAATGTCATATTACAAAAGAAAAAAAGGAAAAGGAAAGAAAAAGCATCACCCACCATCACTTTATTAACAAAACACTGATAAGCATTTGGGTTTGTCTTTTTTCTATGAAAGATTTTTTTAGTTTTCTTTACACAATTACAATCATAATATACATAGTTTTGTAACCAACATCGAGTTTCTTGGACTAGGCATTATAAAAAGGAACAAATACAACATGCAAAGGATAACTAGGTAATTTTAAATCTGTCTCTGAAATTTTCTACCTTTAGTTCAATAGTAGGGCTGTGGCAAAAATGCCGTATGAGGATTTCAAGATAAACAGCATCCATGCAAAATGCACAGACATTTGTTCTGTCTCAGATCTCAGTGTCCTTCCATGTGACTTCAGCTTGATGTGAATTATGTGGTACCACCTGACTTCAGTTAAACTGAACTATCAAAGGCTCAGTGAGGAAGAAAGATGCCAGTTGTGTTACGTGTCTTATGTGATATATGCCTCGTCTGCCTCTCCCCCGCTTTTCTTCTGCAGTACTGGGAGTAGAACCCAGGGCCACTTTGCTAGGCTGATGTTCCAGCACTAACCAGCACATCCCTCAGCTTCACCTTAATCCCATTTAATCTTCACCAAACCGAGTCAGATAGGTATTATCAACCACACTTTAGACAAGAAGGGTTAAGAAACCTGCCCAAAGCTGCATATTATTAAATACCAGAATAAGGATCAGTGCTCAGATTTTTCTAATATACCAGGCAGGTAAACAAGAGATCATGTGTCCATTTAAGGCCAGTAATGTAATAATAATAATAATAATAATAATAATAATAATAATAATAATAAATCCCTACTTTTTCCTCAGTTATTTGTACATTTAAAAGTGTTTCAGGGATGGGGATATAGCTCAGTTGGTTGAGTGCTTGCCTTGCAAGCACAAAGCCGTGGGTTCAATCCCCAGCACTGCAAAAAAAAAAAAAAAAAAAAGTGTTTCAGCTGGGTGCAGAAGCACATGCCTGTAATCTCAGTGGCTCAGGAGGCTGAGGCAGGAGGATCACAAATTCATTGTCAGCCTCAGCAAATTAGCAAGATCCTAAGCAACTTGGTAAAACCCTGTCTCAAAATAAAAAAAATAAAAAATAAAAAATGAAGGGCTGGGGATGTGGCTCAGTTTTAAGCACACCCCACCCCCCACTGTTCATGTACTGGTACCAAAAAAAATTATTTTACAACTAGAATGTATTCTAGTATTTCTTGACGAGAAACAATATTTTTTTAAAAACTTTAAAAAGTAGAATGAAGAGGGCTGGGGTTGTGACTCAGTGGTAGAGTGCTTGCATGTCACATGAGGCACTGGGTTCCATCCTCAGAACCAAGTAAAAAATAACTAAAAGGTATTGTGTCCATCTACAACTAAAAAAAATTTTTTTAAGTAGAATGAAGAAATAAAATATTTTCCCCCAAGAGCTAGTTAACTCTGGTGATAACAATACCATAAAAGGTAAAATACATACTTTTAAAGACACCCAGACACCCAAGGTAATTAATGCTGCTTTGCATAACTTCCTACCACACCAAAGAGGAAAAACCTGGTCCTACAGAAGGGAAGTAAATGCACACGTCAGTCCAAAAGCTTGGAGGCTTCCCTCTGGTTATGAAATGCTACCTATAACATCTCAAGCCGCTGAGTATGCAAATGATGAAGTGGAACGTGAATGGCAGGGCAGCAGAGGTTCCCAAATTGCTTAAAAGGAAACATCTAACCTCCCAAGTTGCCCATCTGCTCTTTGCTACTAAATAGTAGCAAATCTGTAACAGGAAGTCAGAAACCTCAAATAATTTTTCACCAGACCCAAGAAGCATACTTTGGTGTAAACATAACCTCCGTGCACTGTGTCTCCAAAGCCCTGGGGCAGTGTCTGGCTATATCCTGGATGCTAATTAGGGGTATCCCCTTTCATCCCAGGGTCTCTAAGTTTAGGGCCCCTATATTCTCCCCAATCTTGCCACCTGTGCTGGAAATCCCATGCTTTGTTTCTCCCTTTCCTAGTTTCCATGGAGACGCAACAATTTACTTTTTTTCTCCCAAGTCTAAGCCATAGTTATTTTTAACTGGAAAACTCTGAGCCAGGTCACAGCTGGGATTTGGATGATGCAATGACGTCTACAGCCACCCTTCTCTCCCACGAACACCTTCTCCTGTGCAGTTGCTGGGGGTGGAGGCACTCCTGGGAGACTGTGCTCTCAAGTGCGTTTTTGCTTTACATCATGAAGTTAAAACCCATGCCCTGACTTAGATCTGACAGGTGTCCGGAATCTGAAGCTACGCACACCCAGAACTAGGCAAAGATTTTTCAGGGGAGGGGTGATCAAGGAAAGGTTGACATTGCTCTCAGCTGTCTGTGGCTGTAAGCTTAGGTAAATGGGGACTCTGGCTCCTATCTCCAGTGGAGTGGCTTTATCTGCTGCAGATTGCTCGATTAAAAAGAGGATCCTAACAGGGGCAAAGGTGGTAACAGGGGGAAAAGCTGTTTCCTATCTCTCCAACACCAACAGCAAATGCCTGTTATCAGGGTCAGAACACTGCTGCCCTCCCTCAGTCACAGAAAGTTCAAATCAGTCCACCCATCTCCAAGGTCCTTGATACTTGGCAGCCAGTGCCTTGAAGGCATTTCTGAACTTTTCACACTCCTTTTCAATAATTTTTGGGAAAAACTTTTCATTTACCCTGAATATTGCCCATTTCACCTTTGACAACTTTCTAACCTTAGAAACTGGAAAAAAAAAAATCTTAGCTCCAATTCAAAATCACTTTTCTTACTGGGGATATTCATTGTGCATTGTTTAGTGGCACATCAATGTAATCCTAGCTACTCAAAAAGCCAGAGGAGGAGGATGATAAAGTCAAGACCAGCTAGGGCAAGTGCAATTGAACAAGACCTTGTCTCAAAATAAAAAGGGGTATGGCTATAGCTCAGTGGTAGTGTACGTGTCTAGCACGTGCAAGGACCTGGGTTCCATTCCTGGTATCAAAACAATAGATAAGTTCCACATTCCAGAATCCATTATGTTTTTATTTCTTTTATTTCTTTTATGTTTTTGTTTTCAAGAAATTTCCTAAATGAAGGGCAATAATGGGGCAGGGAAGCAAATCAACTTTTCCATTGTTCAGTGGGAAAAATGAGAGGCTAAGTCATTTCAGTTTCAGAATGGGAGTACCCTTGGGAGAGAGCTCTACAAAAAGAGAGCTGCATTTGAAGTGTCATGAATTGGAACTTAGGGTGGTAAGAGGACAGCATTTCAATCTAAGAAAGTGCTGGTTTCTTAAAATGATTATGAGGTCTTCTTTCTATACTTCCCAAAATGTTGATTCTATTCAACATAATTCTGAACCATCTGGAATTTTTTTTTATACCTAAGACCTCAAGGGTGATCATACAAGATGAAAAATCATTTCTTCCCTGGGTGCAGTAGTGCACATCTGTAATCCCAGTGACTCCAGAGGCTGAGGCAGGAGGATCCTAAATTCAAGCCCAGCCTGGGCAACGCAATGGGATCCTATCTCAAAATAAAAAATAAAAAGGGCTGAGGATGTAGCTCAGTGGTAGAATGCCTCTGGGATCAATCCAAGTACCACAGAAAAATGAAAGAAAGAAAGAAAGAAGAGAAAGAAAAAAAAATGAAAGAGCATTGCTTGGTTTAGAACAGGAGGTGAATTCAACCCAAAGATTAGTTTGGGGCTACAGAAATCCACTCCCTGTGCTCCAAAGTACAAAATGAATGCATTAAATTTAATTATCCAGCCCTGAAAGATATAGAATAAGTCTAGACTAGCAAAGTTTAACCAGTGGGTTTTCAAAGACAAGGGCAGTGACCTTGAAGGGCTACGTTCAGATTTTCTCTCTCTCAGTTTGGGATTTTAAGCTTTAATAATCACTGTCTGTCTGTCTGTCTGTCTGTCTGTCTCTCTCTCTCTCTCTCTCTCTATATATATATATATATATATATTTTTTTTTTTTTTTAACCAGGGATTGAACCCAAGTGTGCTTAACCACTCAGACACACCCCCAGCCCTTTTTTAATGTTTCATTTAGAGACAGGAAATCACTGAGTTACTTATGGCCTCCCTATGTTGCTGAAGCTGGCTTTGAATTTGTGATCCTCCTGCCTCAGCCTCCTGAGCTGCTTGGACTTCAGGCATGTGCCACCTCAATCAGCACTGCCTGTATTTTTAGCCCCACTTTATTCCTCTCTCAACAAGGAAAGGGCCTACCTAGCAGGTGATGCATAACAAGCAAGTAACTCACTGTGACAAAGGAATTTTAATGTCAGATGCAAAACATTCATCCTTCCCTCAAATACCTGTGCCTCCAATTTATAAGCTTGGCTGATCAAATCAAAGGGCAGCTGATACTCTTTCACTATAGTATACCTCAACTGAACTCCCTGCCCTTAGATATGGAAACTGGCTCCTGAGCCAATCAGAAACTGTCCACTCTGTCCTCTCCTCAAAGGCAGCATACTAAGACTTCAGTGCTGATGCGTATTTCCAAGAAAGAGTACTTAGGGTCCCAAATCCCACAACTGAATGCTCTTTACTATTTTCACTCCTAAAAGTCCTATGTCAATATGACTTTGATCATCCAGGGTGCTCTAAACCCTGCTTGAGTTCTGAGATCCTATTCAATTTCACTTACATTTCGCTCAAAAGGGTAGCTTATTGTGTCTGATTAAAAAGGGATCATTTACCTTAGCTGGGCCACCTTTTCTACACAAGACCCACAGAAATGCGCCAGGCACAGTGGTACACACCCATGATCTTAGCAACTCTGGAGGCTGAGACAGGAGGATTATAAGTTTGAGGGCAGCCTCAGCAACTAGGTGAGACTCTAAGCAACTATCTCAAAATAAAAGATAAAAAGGACTAGGGATGTAGCTCAGTAGTAAAGTGTCCCTGGCCTCAATTTCTAGTACCAGAAAAATACAAAAAAGATCACAGAAATGACAGTGTCCCATTGTACCAGAGATTTCTGGCAGATCTGGGAGAGGTTAGCTGCATCTAAGCATATTGGGAAGGAAAGCAAAGCTTCCGGATCAGTGATTCAAACAAGCTTAAAAAAAAAAAAAAAAAAAAAAAGCAAGCCAAGTTTTTTTGTTGTCAATAATAACACAGTGTATATCTAGAAGGTATCCACAAAGACATCCTTAAAAATGGATGGGTGATGTTGCAGAATGCTGTTTAGAACACAGATTATTCTCCTGCCTAGAGATGGGTATAAAAGTGAGTTTTTTGGGAAGCAAATAGGGAATGTGGAATTTGGGCCTCATATTCTTTTGTTTGTTGCTTCAGTACTGAAGATGGAACCCAGGGCCTCACACATGCTAGGCAAGTGCTCTACCACTAAGCCATATCCCCAGCCCTGGGCCTCTAAATCTTCACAGCAGAAATCTTAGTCGTCTTATTACTTATTTCTAAATTAGAATGACTTACCAACTGGGATTGTGTGTTGTTATTGATGAATATTATTAATCTTCCTACTTTTCCAGTTAACTCACCAGGTGAAGAAGATTTTAATGACTGATTTGCTTACTTGAAGTTCAAATTTTAAAAAGGGTTGGGAGAAGGGTAAACAAGGATGGAAACTGGAACCCAGAAAAAATAACCTGTAAGTATTTCATATTAACTGATCTCTCAAGAGTCTTGGTCTTTGAGTACAAGAGAGAATCATTACATGGAAAGAAATTTGTTTTCTATTTCCCACCACTGGGAGAGAAAGATATAGATAAAACTCCATCAGAAATCTTTATTGTTAAATTGGAATAAAAATTCCTTAACAGTAAGGGGGTCATTATCTGAGTTTCCAGATAATGAAAAGTTATTCATTTTCATTTCACCAACTGAGTTGCCGAGTTTCCAGAGCAAACTCTCCCTCTTCTGAGCTGATCTGGACTAGGAATAAACACCTAATAATCATTGTAGCTGATTCACGGGCAACCCTGCCTAAAAGCAAAGGAGGAGATGCAGTGTCCTTGGAAATTAATACTAAAAAGTGGCCTTCTCTAGGTGATGAGAACACAGAAGAAAATAAAGTCTTAAAGACAGAAACATCAAATACCAGCAAGTGCTCTTTCATTATAAATGCAAAAAGTAAGGACTCTTTCCAAGAGTACTCCTCACCCAAAATATGGCTAGACCTTTGAGAAACTCACTAGGGATACTAGGTCTTAAATTTTGCAAAGCTGGGTTTACCAAAGCAATAATAATCCTACTTTCTAAAATCTAGTCATTTGTTATTACATCTTTATTTTCCTATCATTATTTTCGACCATGCTATTTTCCTATCAAATTCACGGATCCCCACCCGTTTTTCAGCACTCAGTTGGTTCTGAGGTTTCTATCAGTCTGTCCTACTATCCTCCCACTCCTAACTACCACAGCTGCCCCTTGTGTTCTAGCCAAATACATCCGTTGGCATCATTTTCCTTACTCCCACTGCAGCCCCCACACCATCCCCCACCTCCTATGTCTGGAACAGCCTCCCACTTCCATCTGTCATTTTTCTCTTGCGTCTTGATCTTACCATTGCCTCAAAGCCCACCTCCCCCAGGAAGCCTTCCTTAATCAAGATGAAGGATTCTTCTCTGATGGCTACTGTGTCCCAAATTTTCAAGACTGGAAATACATTTCACAGATAAGAGGCAATTCCTTCATAACCAACCAGGGTGATGGTGGTGGTGGTGGAATATGTTTTCTAGAGATAAAACTATGCAAAGAAAGGACACCATTTCCACAAGTCATCCTTTTTAAAGAATGGAATTCTTCAATTTAAATTCCCTGAGTGTCTTTTTTATTTTTCATCCCCTAGATGATGTCTACTAGTAAACTGCATGCATATTTACATCAGTCAAAAATTTGAGCAGATGCTTCCAACAAACCACATACTAATCAGATGTTTGAATGTTAAAGGAATTAAAGAATCAATTGGCTATTGGAAGTGATCTGTCGGAATCTGCGAATTTCTATATACAATTTGCTTTAAACAGAAATAAGATAACCATGATTGGGAGTTTGGCTTATGCTACAGAAAGCTTTGAGGACCAGGTTTCAGATGTGGTGGTGCTACTCACCCTCATATCTAGTGAGTCTTGTATACGAAGCTGCTTTACTTCTGTTTTAAAAGCAGCTTTTATTGCAGGCTAGTTTTTCACCATGAGAAATTAGGGTTCAGGTCTCAATCCAAGCAAAGCTGAGGTTAGTTGCATCATCTCCATCCTCAGAGGCCTGGTATCCTGGGAAACCCTGGGTAAGAACAGGGTGAATCCAGGACACACATGTTAGCAGAGATGGTGCAGCGTGACAGGGCGGGCATTCAACACCCTAAGTGTGCTTTAGTTACCAGGATATTTGACACACCCACAAATTAAATAGCAAAACATTTTAATCCATTAATTCTAAAAATAACAGGGACATTTTATATCCGGTGCCACCTCCTCAAAAGTCTACTACAGATCAGACAGCCAGACTGCAAAGTACAAAGTCAGACATTAGAGATGCAGTTTGGGACAAGAACATCATGGGAAGATTTTCCTCCTCTTTGCTCATAAATGTAAGTTGGGAGCTTAAAAAATCCTTAGAAGAGAGAACTTTCTCATGCTCTAAAACCTTTATCTTTATTTTAAATCTCTCTGCAATGTCTGAAGGCAAAACAGATAATCGGCAAATAGCTCCCAAGTACAAGGATCTGAGCTGAACTTCTGGGAATAAACACTGTGGTTTGGTTTGGTTCTACTTCTACTAACACATGTGAGGTACTATGGTTCCTGTTTTAGTTACAAGAAGTGTTAGGAATAAATGCCCACTCACATTTAATAATAGCTTATCTAGCATACAACTCTGCAGCACAATACCAACACGGGAGTGCTGTGAAGCAAGGTAGAGAAGAAAGCAGACATTATTAATACAACTGAAGGTTTCCTTTGTCCTTCTCCTTTTTACAATGATAACTCAGATGAAAATCAAACTCGTCAGAATGCTTATATGGTCCTTTGACCCACCACATTCCAAACTTCTGATCTGTGATCCCAAGTCCTTAGAGCCTCAGGCTTTAGTGATGTGTCCTTCTCGGATGAGGAAATCATAGATTTTCCGGGTTTTGTTCACGTCTATCTTGATGAGTGCTCTTGCCTGTGCCAGTCTCAAGCCTCCTTGCTTATTACATTCGTTCAAAAGAGCAGATTTGTATTCTAAATAGGCTCCGGGGACCAACCTCACCATCTGACAGAGCTGCAAGACATGACAAATTTAATAAACATTAACATCTGTCTTTCTCATAATTTAATCCAGCAGGTACAGCAAAAACAAAAAAAGTGACATCAACCTCCAACTATTTATAGGAGCTGTTGAGTGGCTGGACCACATTCCATGTAGTCTGTTCCTGTCTGGAGAGCAACACTACCTAAGGATAGACACCCAGGAAGAAAAAAGAGTGTGATGTTCAGAGAGCCTACGGCACATGCAGGCTGGCTCAGGGGCCTGTTCTGTTAAGAAATACAAGTACGTGTTCCTGAGGAGACTGGCTCACTCAGGAGTGGAGCACTAAATACCTGGGTAGAGGCCCAATACCATCCAACACTGTCCAGGAGGAGCCAAGGGCACAGTGGGGCAGGGGTTACAGGGACTTGGATTCCCAGATGTGAATCACATTATTGTTAGTACTGTCATTAAGAAGTAGTCCCTGTTTTTGTGATTACATTTCCTACTCTGGAGAAGAAGCCACTTTAACTGCTAAAAATCTAGAAAGGTTGCTCAATGCCAGTTCACCCACCATTATCTAGCGATGAGTAGTCTGAGGTCACCATTATGTGGGTAAGGATAAAAAAAAAATCCAAGCCATTCAATATTCGAATCAGATTGGCTTGTGACTTTCTTCAGCAATATGCACATACAATACATACCCCCTCTACTTCCAAAATAATTTCTACCATTCCTGATGGATAAAATAAGACTATACTACAGTGGTTACTTGTGACATGAGCTAATGCTATGGAGTGGCAGGTGGGGGACTGACCTGGGGAACCATAAAAGGGGTACATGAGGAGCAGAGGGGATGCTCTCTGTAGAAATGGCTTCATGTCTAAGACATATCCTTTTGAAAACTTGACAATGACTCTTAGGAGATTTATGGATGTACATTTTACAAACAGCCAAAAGCAATATGAAGCTACGTCCAACGATTACAATGGGAAAGGCAGGAGGTCCTGGTTTTGTGTGTGTGTGTGTGTGATGATAGATATAGATCCAGGACCTTAGGCATGCTAGGCAAGGATTCTATAAATGAGTTACATTCCCAGTCCCACAACATATATATATTTTTTTAACCAAAAAAAATTTCTTTTTTTTTTGGTACTAGGGTTTGAACCCAGGGGCACTTAAACACTGAGCCACATCCCCAGCCCTATTTTGTATTTTATTTAGAGATAGGGTCTCACTAAGTTGCTTAGGGTCTTGCTTTGCTGAGGTTGGCTTTGAACTCTCGATCCTCCTGTCTCAGCCTCCCAAGCCACTGGGATTACAGGTGTGCGCTACCATGCCTGCCTTAACCAAAATTTTAATTTGCAACTGGGGCTACACATAGCTAGTGGTAGAGTCCTTATGTAGCATGTGCAAGGCTCTGGGTTCAATTCTCGGTACCTCAAAACAAACAAAAATTAATGTGTGACTATACAGAGTGCATGGAAGCCGGGCGAGGTGGCGCACGCCTGTAATCCAAGCGACTTGGGAGGCTGAGTCAGGAGGATCGCGAGTTCAAAGCCAGCCTCAGCAACTTAGTGAGGCCCTAAGCAACTCAGTGAGGCCCTGTCTCTAAATAAAATACAAAATAATATGGCTGGGGATGTGGCTCAGAGGCCAAGTGTCCCTGAGTTCAATCCCTGGTTCAAAAAAAAAAAAAAAAAAAAAAAGTGGCATGGAGATAGTCCAAAAATGTTTTAAGTGAAGGTTATATTGTTGGAATAAGTACAGAACTTCTCAAAATGACGATTCTCACAGGAAATATCTATTTTCATGTAAGTTATTTTTTAAAAAATGTTTTTAGTTGTAGATGGACACAATGCCTTTATTTATTTTTTTATGTGGTGCTGAGAACCAAACACAGTGCCTCAGACATGCTAGGCAAGTACTCTACCACTGAGTCAAAACCCCAGCCCTCATGTAAGTTATTTTAAGTTTATAAAAAATCAACTTCCTTTACATAAAATACCTAGTGTTTGACACAAAGGAAATACTCAATAATGAGAACTGTTACTATTTAATTTACATTATATGAATTTCCCCCAAATGAGGAATGGTAACAGGGCGATGAAGAAAGGAGGGTTTTTTTATTGTTGTTTTGGGCAGTAGGGAATAAACCCAGGAGTGATTTACCACTAACCCACACCTCCAGTCCATATTATTTATTTTGACACAGGGTCTTGTTAAGTTGCTTAGGGACTCACCAATTTGCTGAGACTGGGGTGTGTATGTGTGTGTGTGTGTGTGTGTGTGTGTGTGTGTGTGTGTGTGTGTTTTACTGGGGATTGAACCCAGGGGTACTCAACTGAGCTACATCCCCAGTCCTTTTTTAAAAATATTTTTTAGTTGTACACGGACATTATATTTATTTTTATGTGGTGCTGAGGATCAAACCCAGTGTCTCATATGTGCCAGGCAAGCTCTCTACCGCTGAGCCACAACCCCAGTCCCCTCCCCAAGTCCTTTTTAAAATTTTATTTAGAGACAGAGTCTCCCTGAGTTGCTTAGAGCCTTGCTAATTTGCTGAGGCTGATTTTGAACTCATGATCCTCCTGCCTCAGCCTCCCAAAATACTAGGATTACAGGGGTGCACCACCATGTCCAGCTGAGACTGGTCTTGAACTTGCAATCCTTCCTGCCTCAGCCTCCAGAGTCAATGGATTATGGGTGTACAGCACAATGCCTGGAAAAAAATTAGTGTTCTGAAACCTGCCAAGATAGCTCTTAAACTCCTAGACTACTGGGACACACTAGAACTGAGCACATGTTAGATGAGCAGAGCAAAATAGGTTTGATGCTGTAATGGTTTTGTTTTTTTGTGTGTGTGGTACTGGAGATTAAACTCAGGGGTACTTTACCACATCCCCAGTCCTTTGTATTTTTATTTTGAGATAGTTCCCCAGGCTGGCCTCAAACTTGAGACCTTCCTGCCACAGCCTCCTAAGTAGTTGAGATTACAGGCAAGTATACCACCACGCCCAGCTTGTAATGGGTTTCTAATAGCAAGTAAACGAATAATCAGCCTGTATTCTCTTTCCCCTAATTCCCCTTTTTTTGTTACCTCCTTTTCTTTTTCATTCAGCTTTTCTGTGCCAGGGAGGCCAGTGAGATTCAAAGGTGGTGCACTCCGTCTACCTATAGACACAGACGGAAAAAAACATATATTTCATAGGAGCAACAATTTTTCAGGTGTAAAGTATAACAAAGTTCAGTGCACAGACCAGTTAGGTGTAGGATCACTACATCCACCTGCATAAACACTCAACCCACCCCTTAGGCCTATTTAGCTAGCAACATGCACATCCCAATATTCACTTGAAAATAAAAATAATTTACGTGTCCTTTGCTTTGCCAAAGTACACAATCATATATATATTAGCATCTAATATGGCTGCGCACCACAGCACATTCCACCTATTTCTTCTTAACCACACAGGAGACTAAAATCTGAAGCCCAGATGTCATTCAGTTGAGAAAGGACATCCACTGCCTAACTTGACACCTGATGAATGGAAATAACAACTCTGCAGGAGAGACATTCCCTAATCCTCCCCCACTCTGCCAGCGGGACACATAAACATGGTAACTAACCAAGTACCAGTGCCTTCAGATCAAAGACAAACTGTTAGGCCAGCAAAAGGCCCTTCTTATTAATATGTGAGAGAATATCTGTTCCTTTCAAAGGAGCCCTGTTTACCTGAAAGACACACAGAGGAACAATAAGCCATTGTATGGCAAAGCAGGGACTAAGGTCAACTCATACCTGAGAGGGAAATCCAAATAGGAGATCACTGGCCAGGCCAGGATGGGAAGCTTGAAGTGCAAAATTTGCCTGGCGTTGGGAGGTGGGGGATTTGAATGTATATTTGAGATTAATGTTCCTGGAGTAGATGGAGTGAGTTAAGCAAAAGAAAATGTAAAATACTATATTAACAAGTTTTATGGGGACCACCTTTGAGAGAGAGAGAAGGGACTATTTTAAACTGCACTGTTGGAAAAAAGGTTCCTCTATAATATCAACAAAGGTGATAAGGGCTTACCCCAAATGCTCAAAAAGGAAGATAAAATCATATGGCATCCCACAAGTCACCAGAGGCTGGCTGTAATCAGTGAGGCCAGGTTTTCAATCTTTCATTACCTAAAGAGCAACTCCCAGCATTAAGAGCAAGGGGTCTCCTCAACCTAAATATAAGGAGTGAGGAAAACTAACGCCAGCTTAAAAAGAAACAGTGAGTGAGTGTCAGTGGTTAAAAACATAAATACCAAAGTTGCCTAATCATGTTAGCCAGTTCATTCATTTTAATTAGACAGTACTAAGTTATCTGTATTTCTGTATTTAGATTGCATGGAAGGGTTGGAAATTAAAAAAACTTACAAAAAATAAAACATGAATTTCACTGGCTTGACAGGTCTCTAAATGGCTCCCTTAAGCATTCAGAAATAATTAAAGGGAAAAAAAATATATCCCTCAAACAGCATTATCTGAGTCCTATCTAGATTCTGAATATCCTAAGTGATTTAGCAAGACCTACTGTTCCGAGCCTTCAAAGAATGGTAAAACAGCAAATGAACTGATTTTTGACTACTCTATTTCTACTCAGTGGAATGGGGTCTGTATATTCTGATTAGGATAAATGGTATCTACTCATATGGAGTAGGTGGAGATGATAATTAAGAACAGGCAAAGAAACACCACAATCTTGGTTCAGAGCGGTATAAGTAATAACTCCCCAAATACCTAGTCATTGATTACCATTCACCAAGAAGCATCAGATAGCATATGGCTTAATCTTCTTTGTAAAACTAACCTCAAAACAGGACCCACCCAAAGAGTTAAAGCTTACAAACAGAAATACATACAGTCTCCCACTTATAAAAAAAGCCTGAAGTTTCTGGCAAGTGAAACGTTTCTTTCCTCATATCAGATAGAAAAATTTTTGACTTATCTTGTATGAGACGCATCTCAGTCTGTGACAGATACAATAGCAGTAAACATTGTGAACACTGGTAAAACAAAAAAGCTACCTTTCTGGAGTCCTTTCTTTGCCTGTCTCTACTCTCAAGCCATAAGATCCAGCCTATCTGGCTTGAAGATTCTGAGTATGTGTGATGTTTATAAATTAGACTAACATTTGATTACTATTAATTCACTGAGAAGGGGAGGACTGCTGGATCACCATAGCCTCTCAGATACAAACTTCACAATCAAGACTTGCCTGGGGGCTGGTGTTGTGGCTCAGTGGTAGAGCACTTGCCTCTTGCCAAACATACAAAAAAAGACTTGCCTGGGAAATACTTACCTGAATTCGAAGCCATTGGAATAGAAGGAGTCAGCCCAGAATCACTAGAACAAAGAAAAGGTTAGGTCATATCAAAGAGGGCAATTTCCAAAAGCACCTATGGACTTTATCAGAAAAGTCACTTTGAAGAGATGTAATAAGAGAGACTACATAATATTTTACAGGACATCTCACTGTACTGACCAGGAAAGGAAATCTCTCCTGAGGGGAAAAAAATTCCTTGGATTTGCTAAGAAATGCTGGTTAGTTTATATGAAGAGCTCTTAACATGGAACATCACTGACTCCATTCAAGGGGAAGGGACAGGAATGTGATTTTCAATAAAAATTATATCAGAATACAAGGAGAAGGCGAGAAGGCATAGGAGGAAGGCTGGGCAGAACATGCTGATTTTTAAAAATAAGATCATAATAGGAAAGTAGGATTATAGGAGGCCAGATGTTTCTTAACTGTCAGTGCTAGACTGTTTCTGAGATGTACTTCTAAAATCTTTTTGAAAAAAATTGGGGGTGGGGAATAATGGAGATTGAACCTAGAGGTGCTTTCACATTGAGCCATATCACCAGTAAGTAAACAGCACATCCACAGCAGTAAATGGACTGTGAACACTGGTAAAACAAAGCTTTTTTGTTTTTTATTTTGAAACAGGGTCTCGCTAAATTGCTCAGGACCTCAAACTTGTGATCCTCCTGCCTTAGCCTCCCAAGTCACTGGGATTACAGGAGTGTACCTCTGTACCCAGCTGAATTTTTTTTTTAATGGTGGGATCTATTATTTCATATTTGTACATGTACACAATGTAACAATATAATTTGGCCAATCATTCCCTAGTATCTTTCTAGCTACCCAGATATTATTTCTTAGCCATCTAAAGTGCCCACAGAAGTGTCCAAAATACATGTGAAGCTAAAGCATCCTAGAAGGAGTACTCTCTCCACCTAGGTCTGATTGCTCACATGTCAGCTTGCCGACGGAGCCACTGCTGGCATGCACTACTGTCCTGGATGTACTGGAGAACTTCAGAGAGCATGGTGCGTTTAAGGCGCTCTTCTTCTCTCGTCTTCTTTAGGTGATCGTACGTCCTGGCACCTGGAGATGTAGAAAACACCATGACTATACTGACAATGCAGCTGAACTGAAGAGCCTCTTAACCACCCAACAAACAGTTTGTCTTTTTTGGGGTTTCATCTGCAAAACTGTATCCCCAGTCCTTTTTTATTTGTTATTTTGACACTAGGGCCTTACTAAGTTGCTAAGTCTGGCCTTGAACTTGCAATTTTCCTGCCTCATCCTCCTGAGTAGTTGGGATTACAGGCATGTGCCACCATGCCTGACTACTTTTACATTTCCAAAATGGTTTCTGTTGATAAAAATAAAGACTATTATACTTGAACTTATATCCATAGGGCTACATTAAGAAGCATAGCTACTCTTTATTTTTTGGAGACAGGGTGTTGTTAAATTGCTGAGACTGAATTTATGATCCTCCTGTCTCAGCCTTCAGAGTTGCTGGGATTATAGGCATGCGCCACTATACTGGGCCATAGCTACTCCTTGTGTGTAGTGGATGATAGCTTTTAACTACCACGGAGCCTTCAAGCAGGTAGAAGAAAGGAATGCTATACATCACAGCAATAGCAAAACAACAAAAAAGCCTTTTATTGAGGATTTTCTGTGTGCCAGGATCTTTGCTATGTTTTTCCATACACTTTCCCTCTCTTCCTCCCTCCCTCCCCCTCCCTCCTCTCTTTTTGGTACCAGGGATTAAACCCAGGGGTGCTTAGCCACTGAGCCACATCCCCAACCCTTTTTAAATTTTTTTTCGAGATAGGACCTTGCTAAATTGCTGAGGCTGGCTTTGAACTTGTGATCCTCCTGCCTCAGCCTCCCAAGCCACTGGGATTATAGGCATGTGCCACTTCACCCAGCCATGCAATCTCTAATTTAGTCTTCATTCTAAGAGATTTGGAAAACTAAAACATGAACAGAATTGCAGAGGCAGGAAATGGTGGAGTCAGAATCTAAACCTAATCTGACTAGTTTTTTATTTTCTTTTTTCCTGTGTTGGGGATGAAACCCAGAACATCACATAGGCTAAGCAACTCAGTTATCTGAGTTATACCCCCAGGTCTAAGCTATCTAGTCTTAACTACAGTAATACACTGCCTTCCTATATGATCTGGTTATACTGCTAACTTGCTCTTTAAACTTCAGTTTCTTCATTAAAGAGAAGTAACAGTATCTCATAAGTTTGTCATGAGACACTGAATGACATGATGCAGGTTTGAATGAGTTCTCATAGGGCCTGATGCATTAGTATAATTATGACAGTACCTCAAGTAAATGGGATGCAAGCACCGAGAGTCAGCTGAAACTTGGTAAATAAAAATGATCAGGCCATGAGTAACCGAATTTTAAAAGGGTGAAGTTAAAACCTGGAATCAAAAACAACAGCCACAGTAGAATCCTATATCTAAAGCACCACCTCTCTTTTCTATGTGTTGACTTTTCTGCTATCTCAGATAATCTACATAATGGTATTTTATAGGGATTTAACAGATGGAACTTTTCTAGAAAGATTGAAAATTCATTCTGAAAAAGAAAAGCTTTTTTTTTTTTTTTAAAAATTCACAACCCCTTGGAGAATCTCTGTGTATAAAGATTCCCTTTATACATACTTACTACAAAAATTGGTAATGCCTGCTGTCCTATATTCCTGGAGCCTCTTGATTTCCCTTCGAAGTTCATATTCCACTGTTTTCCCCAAAAGATCAAAGGAAAAAATTTTGAAAAACAAAATCAACATCAACAAGTACTTATACTGTTGAACATTTTCAGTAATTCTGGTCTTACATAAAAGGTTGGGTAACTTCATCTAGGGAATCCTTTTTATTCATAACCTCTTATTAGAAATTTACCCAAAAGCTGAAAAAAGCCTACTCCAAATGTCTTCCAGCTACCATCTCCAGATGCAGTAGCTGGAATTATCTCCTAAAAAACTTAAATTGGCTGAATTTATGTGTCCCCAAAAGTATAACTTTTTAAATAACTAAGTTTTCCTGGTCTATCTACTCTCTCTTAAAATTTTTACTCATACAACCAAGTTTGTGAAACCTGCTTGTGGTCCTAATGCAAGGGAAGAACAAAAGCTCTCTACTCAAGTCCTAGTTAGTTTCTTTACAGCTTTTCTCCTATAGGGACAAAAGAGCATTTTGTTTTCCATAAACCAAAGATTTCTGCCTCCTCTGAGCACAGAGATCAGGTTGCACTGCTCAGGTTATTATGTGAAAGGACATTCAAACTTGGGTGCTTTTGAAACAGAGGATGAAGGAAAAGCCTGGACAATCCACAGGGTGTAGTTCTTTGGAGTGACACAGAAACCAGGGATGACACAAACTGGGACAGGAAGTGAAGGATCAGTCACTCAGAATGCCATAAAGAATGCCAACCAAACAAGGTGTTTGCTGAGAACAATCAACCTGGCTCAGATAAATGCTTGTGATGCTCCCTAAGAAATACTTGCATGATGAGGACAAGGTAAGAACCCTGGCAAAGAACCATCCCAGAACGAAACTAAGGAGTAAAAGAGATTTCATAATGAAAGGTGTAGTATAAGTCACCCAGTCCATACTATCTTAGTCTAGGCCTTACGGACATAACAGTTTCAAATTTTTTTAGTAAAAAATAAAAATATAAATGGGATGACCTCCCTCCAGAATGCCAAAGAAAGGCAAGAGAATGATGGAAGTTCAATTTCCATAGTCATCCAACTGTTCCCATTTTTTATTATTTTGATACTGGGGATTTAAACCCTGGGGGCTGGGACTGAGCAACAACCCCAGTCCTTTTCTAAATTTTTTATTTAGAGACAGGGTCTCCCTAAGTTGCTGAGATCCTCAGTCAGTTGCTGAGACTGGCTTTGAACTCATGATCCTCCTGCCTCAACCTCCCAAGACCCTAGGATAACGGGTGTGCATCACCACGCCCAGAATTTCTTTTTTTTCTTTTTCCTTGTTTTGAGACAGGGTCACACTAAGTTGCATAGGGCCTGCTAAATTGCTAAGGCTCGATTTGAATTTGTGATCCTCCTGCCTCAGCCTCCCATTTTTATTTATTTATTTATTTATTTTGGTACTGGGGTTTGAACCCAGGGGCACTCCACCACTGAGCCACCGCCCCAGCCCTATTTTGTATTTTATTTAGAGATAGGGTCTCACTGAGTTGCTTAGGGCCTTGCTAAGTTGCTGAGGCTGACTTTGAACTTGTGATCCTCCTCCCTCAGCCTCCCAAGTGCTGGGATTACAGTCGTGTGCCACCACGCCCAGCATCCCATTTTTAAAACTAGTTTTAATACTAAAATATTTAAGGATAAAATAATATGATGTCTGGAATCTGCTTCAAAATAATTTAGTTGGAGGCAAGAGTGAGTGGTAAAGATGAAAACTGAACTGGCAATGTGCTGACAACTGCTAAAGTAGGGTAATGGATACAGGGAGATTCATTACATTATTACTTCTACTTCTGTATATATCTAAAAACTCCCATAAGAAAAGGTAAGGAGAAAAACTACAAACTACCATTTTTTCAGGGGGTGGGGGAGCCATTAGGCTTTTTTAACCTCCTTTCTCCCACTCTCACAGTTCTAAATTTATTTCATAATAATACAGGGGAGCAGAGACAGAAATATCCATGTATTTATTTACTTCACATAAAACACACCATTATCTCTCTATAAACACACACGCACACACACATGTTCAGTGAGGCTCAAAAACCACCTACATGCATGGCTTTCAATGAACTTATCATGTTCCACTGGACCCACAATCCTTGCAAATCGCCTCATTGTTTCATAAAGATCTTGAACCTCTTTGGGATAACGCCGTTCCATTACTACAGAGAAAGAAAACATAACCATGTCATGGAGAATGTAAGGATTCCCAAGCTGGCAACATTTCCACCCCCTTCACAGAAGTGAAATGGAAGGACCTGACCTCACATGACTAATTTACCCATGACAGGAAGCAAACAGGAAAACTAAGAATGCAAAATACTAATCATAATAATAGCATCACAGCACCACCATAGGTATGTTATCACTGAGATCATCTCCATTACTGAACACTACCGACCTCCCCCAACGCACGTCTTTTATCTGCACAGGGCCAAGCTGCTACAGTAATGGAAAACGACGACTAAAGGTAGATCTTGCATTCTTAGAAACAATGTTGACCAAAATTTCTGGTATTAATACGTACAGGAAAACTAAGAAATTGCAGACACCGGAATCTATCTAAAGGACACACATTAGCCTGGAAAAGCATGTACTCTCTTGCATGCCCCTTGTGAAATCTCCCTACCTACACATACTCAGGTGAGGTGTATGTTTCTTCATTGTCCACAGGGGTCACTTTGCCTTTCTCCAGACCAAATTAACTAGCACAAATTAATTTACCAATGAAGTTATATTTTGACAACTATCATGCAGGTAAATGGTCACATATCCAGCAGAGCTGGGGACAGCAACTCTGGGGATCTCTTTTGACCAAGCTTCTAACTAAAAAAGGACTATCTACAAAGAAGATGAGGAGTAAAACCAATCAACAACTAGTAAGTTGATGTGGCCAGGAACTCTTCAATTGCTTTTCAGGATTTCAACCATAATCAATAGTAACTAGGTCAGTTCTGTCTATATTTTTTGTGTGTCTGTGTGTGTGGTGCTGGGGATTGAACCCAGGGCCTTGTCCATGCAAGGCAAGCACTCCACCAACTAAGTTAAATCCCCAGCCCAGTTCTGTCTACTCTTGGAGTAAAGATAGTTTTTCACATGTGACAATAATTTAAATTGTCCTTATTTTAGATGAATTTCTTCACTTGGAGGAGACATTCTTATCTACAAATTCCAGAAGTTGATTTTAATTTTTTTTTTTTTTTTTTTTAAGTACTGGGGATTGAATCCAGGGCTTCATGCTTGGTAGGCAAGCACTCTATCATGGGGGTACAGCCCCAGTTCCTATACCTTATTAATTTTTATTTTAGGAGAAGGTCTTACTACATTGCCCAGGCTGTCCTCAAACTTGCAATCCTCCAGCCTCAGCCTCCCAAGCAGCTAGGATTATAGGTGTGCACCACCATGCCTGGCCCAGGAGCTGATGTGATAAACACACATAGACTGATTATTTTCAGCACCAAAACAAAAACAAAAACATAAACCCCAACTCATAACAGGGATAACAACAAAGAATCTGAAATGAAATTTAAAAGAAATTTCTTTGCAGTACTGGGATTGAACCCAGGCTTTACTCAAGCTAGGTGAATGCTCTACCACTGAGTATATACCAGCCCTTTTTATTTTATTTATTTTATTTTGCAATAGACTTTTTTTCTGTGTTCCTCCTGTCTGAGTTTTCCAAGTAGCTGGGATTATAGTTGTGCATCACTATGTCCAGCTGGAGTTAAAATTTTAATATTTGAAGGGACAAGAACCTTACCCACCATATTAAGGTCACTTATATATTCAATATAACAATAACTGGCTACCTCTGAAGCCACCAAGCACATGCTGCTTCTAAATGCTCAGAATCAGAGCTTTCCCTTTGCCCCATTCCTGGAAAAACTATAGTTAACAGAATAATAAATCCAAACTAAACTATCAATTAAAAATTGAATTTATGAAAGAGTAAATGTCTACCATGAGTTAAAGTCAAAACTGAACTGATCTATATGGAAAACCAGAAATGCAGATAGAGGAACTCATTACTGTGTCTACCAAAACATGAACAATTATTGTCTACATAGAGAGTATGGGAATCTGATCCTGAATTATTTTTGTAAACCCACGGGTCTTGATTTTTTGGGCTGGGGACTGAACCAGAAGCACCTGACCTCTGAGCTACATCCCCAGATCTTTTCATTTTTCATTTTAAGATGGGTTCTTACTAAGTTGTTTAGGGCCGTGCTAAGTTGCTGAGGCTGGCTTCAAATTTGGGATTCTCCTGCCTCAGCTTCCCAAGCTGCTGGGTTTACAGGCTTGTGCCACCACGCCTGACTGCAAATCCATGGGTCTTGAGGATGGAGTTAAATAAGCAATCTAATACTGGTAGAAGGGATATAAATTGATACAACCATCTTTTGGAAAGCAATCTGGCAAAATGAACCAAGAAGGTTTTTGAAATTTTTAGTTGTAAATGGACATGATACCTTTATCTTTATTTATTTTTATGTGGTGCTGATGACTGAACCCAGTGCCTCATACATGTGAGGCAAGAGCTCTACCACTGAGCTACAACCCCAGACCAAGAATTTTTAATGATTCTGTTTTGTGACCTACTAATTCCACTTCCAGAAATCTACCTTTAAAAATATCCCAACTAGAGCTGGGGATACTGTAGCTCAGTGGTGTGTAGCTCAGGGGTGGAGTGCACGCCTACATGCATGAGACCCTGGGTATGGATCCCTAGCAGTGCCAAAAAACAAAAACCAAAAACCAAAAAAACAACATTAAATATTCTTAAATAGAGCCAGACACAGTGGTACATGCCTGTAATCCCAGTGCCTCAAGAGGTTGAGGCAGAAGGATTGTTAAGTGAGAGGCCAGTCTCAGCAACTTGACAAGACTGTCTGAAAATAAAAAAGGGCTTGCAATGCAGCTCAGAGGTACAGTGCCCTTGATTCAAAATAAAAAAAAAGAAAAATAAACAAACAAAAAGAACATCTAAACAGAGAATAAGTTCATCATAGCATTACTTTACTTTATATACAACATATTCTATGTAAAGTGACATCCTTAAAACACTACAATAACTTGAAAAATGTAGAAGGTACCAAAATAAAGAGCACAGAATGTAACCCTCTTATAATCCTGACCATATTTTTAAAAAATTACATATAATTTATTTAGATTGAAAATGCACTCAACCTGTCTGGTTGACTTGCCCTACAGTGCTATATTGTCCAAGAGACATCCGTCAAAAGATTCTACCAACCAAGACTTTTACAAAAGAAGAGTATTATGACACACAACCATTACAAACATTTTATATGAACACAATTATTATAAAAGCATTATTATTTCCTGAACAGACTCTACATTGCAGAAACAAAGTACTGGGGCTTTTTCTGCAGAGCTTAGGTTCCTCCATTATTTAAAACAGTAAAGTCTAAGTTAGCAATTAATTTAAAAATCCTTTGTTTAGTATCATCATCACACAATGTTAAGTATCCTTTTTGTCTACCACCATGCAAAATGAAAGCATCACTTTCTGTGGATGTTTCTATAAAAATAATTTTATAACCTGAAGATAAAGGTTATTTTATTTTTAACACATTGTTTCAAAACATGACAAATCTAGAAAATGATCCATTTAAAAATTCTTATGTTAATGTTGTTGACTATAAATTAATAGCTCCTTATTACTATGGATCAAAATTGCTTTGAAGACTTTTATATTTCTTTTGATGCTGGGGACTGAATCCAGGTCCTTGCACCTGCTAGGCAAGTACTCTACCACCAACCTACACACCCAGCACTGTATAAGAAATTTGAAAATCTTCCTAGGTGATGCTAACATGCAACCTGAATTAAGAACTACTGCTATAAATGATGCTATGATTTGTTATAATTATTTATTAAATGATTTGTTAAAGCTATTCAGTAGCATTAAAAGAAATTAGAAAAAATAGCTAAGACTTACATTGAAACTTTCTAAGGTTGATTAATCCATGATCTCTTATAATTCTAGAATAAAAAAATAATAATCTCTATTAGAATGTTTCACATTTAATGTATTTCATATTCAGCTTTTATTAGACATCCTGAACTCTCTGAGGTGGAATATGGAGGCCCAAAGAAGTCACTTCCCACAAAATTCTTCATCACTGAATCATCAACACAATTTTAGGCTCTCAAGCATCACATATTTTCCCTCTTCTTGGGCGTTGGAGATTCTAAAAAGCTATTTGCTAAATGAATGAATCAATTACCACTCACAAATACTGAAAAATATGTGTCTGTCACTTAAGATGAACAGAAGGAAATCTGTGTCCACATGATACAATTAATCTATTCAGCTTGTGGAAATGATAATTGAGAACAGTCATTTCAGGGAAACCTGCTAACCATAAAAGGGCACCATGATCACACATTCAACATTTACAACTGCATTCATACAACACTTGAAGCTATTTGAAATAAATATATATTGTGCATGTTTAATGGAAGGGCATCATAAAACATAAGATCTAATAGCAATTCAACAACTGAGTTCTTCCAACGCTCTCTAGGTCTAATTATGTGGAGAATTAAGCAAAAGAGAATTTAAGGAAACCACACAGGCTTGGGTGTCTGGAAACTTTGTTTATACCAGAAGAATTCATTACTAGCAATGGAACATCTCATGGAAGCAGCTAGGTAAGCTTCTTCAGCACTTCTTGGAAGCTGACTCCAGTCAGGCAGAGTAAACTTCACTTTAGATCACATCTGATCTCTCAGGAGTATCTCCAACTACCTCACATTTTTATTCCTGACACCACTATGTTTACACCAGTAACATCTCAACATGCAAGCCTACCCATACACACATATACCTGCACACTCACACCCTCTGCACATCCTTCTCTGAACTGGTCAGTCTCTGTAATCCAGCAAGCTTCTGGGATCCATAATTACTTCTAAGTCTGAATGTGTGTGTGTGTGTGTGTGTGTGTGTGTGTGTGTGTTTATGTTTTTGCAGGGGTAGATACTGAACCCAGGGCCTTGTACATGTTGAGCACGTACTCTATCACCGAGAGTACTCTATCCCAGCCCTTGAATGATATTTCTATATCTATATCTATATCTATATAGCTACACACATATGTGTATGTGTACACATAAATATATGTATGTGTGTGTGTATACATACATATGTATTTTTTTCTTTTTTTTAGTTGAGGATTGAACCCAGGGATGCTCTACCACTAAGCTACCTCCCCAGTCCTTTTTAACCTTTTATTTTGAGACAGGGTATCACTAAGTTGCTGAGGCTGGCCCAGAATTTGCAATCCTCCTGACAAGACACAGGGATGATAGGTGTGCCTCATCATGCCTGGTTGAACGTGTGTATGTATGTATGTATGTATGTATATGTATGTGTGTTTGTGTGTATATATGTGTGTGTATATATATATGTATATATACACATATATCTATCTATCATCTATCTATATATATATATTTTTTTTCTTTTAAACCCAGGGATTGAATTCAGGGTGCTTAAGCCCTGAGCCATATCCCCAGCACTTTATGTATTTTATTTAGAGACAGTCTCACTAAGTTACTGAAGCTGGCTTTGAACTCGTGATCCTCTTGCCTAGGCCACTCTGATTATAGGCGTGTGCCACCATGCCTGGCCTGAATGTATATATTTGACTCACTGTGAAGGGAAGGAATAACCAGGGTGCCTGAAACTTGTTCAGAACTTTTTTGCAATCCTTTTAAATGAAAGACTTCTCATAAAGTTACAGTAGTTAGAATGACAGCATTAAAAAGAGTGTAATGGCCGGGTGCAGTGGCGCACACCTGTAATCCAGCGGCTCAGGAGGATGAGGCAGGAGGATCATAAGTTTAAAGCCAGCCTCAGCAATAGCGAGGTGCTAAACAACTCAGTGAGACCCTGTCTCTAAACAACACACAAAACAGGGGTGGGGATGTGGCTCAGTGGTTGAGTGCCCCTGAGTTCAATCCCTGGTACCTCCAAAAAAAAAAAAGAGTAATGACTAAACACTTTGAATTGACCTTGTTCCTTTTTCCCAAAGAGCTTAAAACTCTGTATCCACATTATTCATCTCTCACCATAACATCAACAAAGGAAGGAAGAGATAAAAATAAGACAGATATTATCCCCATCTGACAGATGAAAAATTGAGGCTCAAGGAGAATAAACGTCTTCCCCAAGGCCACAAGATGAGCCACAGTGGAGCATTCTTATAGACTACATGCAATCAACAAACAGTTCAGAGCCGAAGGACGGAAGGATGGTTTTCTGTACTTACTTTTTTCGTCTTTGTCTCTCCTTTAACCTTGAATGATAGATATCCACCACAGCCATCTTCAGAGCTATAAATATGTATATATAATACATTAAAATTATATAAAGCTAAATAAAAAATAAATCTTTTACCCAAACTGTGAACCTTAAATTTCTAACAATTCCATACTAACTAGTTTGTAAATATGTCCACTAGAAGCATAAAATAACCTAGCATACTGAAATTCTCTCAGTAAATTACAATGAAGTTCTTTTTCCCTATGTATGGCAGTACTCTGTAGACTACAATTTCTCCTTTCTACTACACACCTCTTTTGCTATCATCAACAGCTACTCAGGAGACTGAAGCAGGAGGAACACAAGTTTGAGGCCAGCCTCAACAACTTAGCAAGACTATACCTCAAAATAAAAAAATAAGAGGGGCTGGCTAGGGATGTAGCTCAGTGGCAGAGCATCACTGGGTTCAATCCCCAGTACCACACCCCCAAATACATACATATCTTTTGGACATTTGTTATGTATATTACTACATACAGTGAAATGTTGGAACAATGGCAGTATATGGGCTAGAAATTACATTCATAAGAGTAGTCTTGGGAACTATACAAATGCTAGGCAAGTGCTCCATCACTAAGTTATATCCCCAGTCCAAAACGGAATATTGACTAATTGTAGTTGTAACTGTACAGGACTAAGCTCAAGAAACAATGTCAAAGCAAGACTAATATGCAGTGGCTGGGATTACGGCTCAGTGGTGGAGAGCTTGCCTAGCATGCATGAGGTACTGGGTTTGATCCTCAGTATCCCATATAAAACTAACTAAACAAAATAAAGGTATTGGGGCTCATTGGTAGAGTGCTTATCTAGCACATGTGAGGCACTGGGTTTGATCCTCAGCACCACATAAAAATAAATGAATAAAATAAAGGCATTGTGTCCATCTACAACTAAAAATATGAAGAAAAAAAAAAAGAAAGACTAATGTGCAGCACAGACATTTTCCCAGAGTAGCAGCAACTGTTTAGGGTGTTAGAGTTCTGCACTCTGTAATGAAAAGATACATTAAGTAGCCCAATCGCAGTGCATCTCCACATAATGCACATCCACAAGATGGGGATCCTAATCAGAATAAGACGTACTTCATGTTTGTACAAATATGTCAAAATATACTCTACTTTCATGTGTAACTAAAAAGAACAAATTTTTTAAAAAGTAGGCTAATCACCAGGCATGGTGGTACACGCCTATAATCCAAGCGGCTTGGGAGGCTGAGTCAGGAGAATTGCGAGTTCAAAGCCAGTCTCAGCAACTTAGTGAGGCCCTAAGCAACTCAGTGAGACCCTGTCCCTAAATAAAATATAAAATAGGGCTGGGGATGTGGCTCAGTGGCTGAGTGACCCTAAGTTCAATCCCTGAATCAAAAAAAAAAAAAAAAAAAAAGTAGGCTAATCAATGTAAAAGCCATGCCCTGCTTGGTTGCCCATTCCCCAATCCTCTCCTGCCTTTAGTACCATGTTAAAAAGGAGAAAAGACGCAGTGGACAGAGAGAGTTTTAATCAATACAATAGTTCCACTTTTGTGCCTGCCACATTTTTTCTTGTTTTCATTTCTCTTTTCACTTTATTCTTATACTTCTATGGTTCCAAGTACCATCAAACTACAAGCTCTCAAACTCAATCTATTTTAAGCTTTAGATCCTACTCGATACTTGTCACATGGGCTTCAGTGGCAAATTTGCATTCTCCCCTTTGCCCATCCTCTTACCTTGGGTGTCCAAGACAAAAATCAACATGGAGTCTTCCTTCTGCCTTTCTTCATATGTGGTCAGTCTTATCTAAACATTTATTTCTTCATCCTTAATCCCATGCCCTAGTTTAGGCCTCCTGTCTCCTGTCATCCTGATGCCATCTTATAGGAGAGGCATTATGACACTTTGTTCCTGCCTTATTTCAACTCTCCCCCTCCCAGTGGTGCCAGAGTAAATTCACAGCACGATGCAATGGTGTAATTCCCCTGCGTGTAATTCTGCAATGGCTACCATCCACTTCAAGAGCTCAAACTCTTATATATTATACAAGGCCTTTCACTGTCTCAACACTGCCTATCTTTTCCAGTCTTATTTCCTACCACTCCCTCATAGGCCCTATATACCAGGCACACAAAACAAGCAGGCCAAGATCGAAGGTTGCAGAGTACAGATCAGGGACCTAAACTGGACAGCCTGGTTCCAAGACTTTGAATAGGAAAAAAGAAATTGCCCCAACATGTTTACTGCTAGTGGGTTGACTCTCTCCACATTAGTCCCATATGCTAGTTCTAGCCTGACTAAAAATAAAATGTATATTAAAAAAAAAAAAACTTGAGAAGCAAAAAATTCCCATAGGCTGTTTATAATCAGAAGACCTCTAGGATTAAAAAAGTGAAGACCAATTATTAACAACTCCTGAAGAAATTGAGTACTGTACTATGCTATATTAAACCATTTATCTCATCTATGGATTCTGAAAGCATCTTAAGATTTAATGATTTTTCAGAAGATTCTGGAACTATATTAATTAGTTTGTGTCTCCTTAAGGTTTATGTAAATTGAGAGTCTGGTGTTTTTCATTCTTATTACTAAACATATTCCCAGAAGAATGACCCTAGAGCATAACATGACTTGCCACATGTCCTTTGAAAAACTAAAACACATTATCCAAATATTAAGTAGTATAATTTCAAAAAACACACCTGCCTTTGTGGCAAAGAATTTGGCTGTATGAGAATCACTTCTTTCAAGATAGCAAGCCTCATTCCAAATTATAGCCTAGAGCCTCTAAGCCTAGAGCCTCTGGAACACTGATAACTCGAGAAACAATGTAATCTATTGTCCTCCAAAGAGTACAGAAATCCAAGTTCCAGCAGGGCAGGAGCAGGGGTGAGTGATATTCTATGACAGTAAGTTTTAAACATTGTTTTCAAACAAAACATCATGTGGAATACTAAGTCAGATCTGCTCCAGCTAGACCTGTTACTCTAGACCCAGCTACCTTGCCTAGTGGAAGTCCCTGAGTAGTCCTTCGTCAGTTTGAAACCCACATTTCTGCTGGAATTAGGCTTTAGGTAGTGGGGGGAAGGGGCAGGGGACTAATCAAGAGAATAGCACACAATGGCTTATAAGAATCACCAATTTCTTTTATTATGTGAAAATGAACAAAAGTTGTTAAGCAATATACAGTTCTGAAGGGCTGTCAATATGGTAACCCTGGCAAGATAAAAGAAATAAATTCTGGACAATCCATATTAATATTTTACTGTGCATCTTGCTGCTACCTGCCCTGGAGATATTCTCAGATTAGAAAGTTCAATACCAAAATCTTACATGCTGTGCTATGAGGGAATGTGCTATATATAAATGTAACTTCAATCACTGAAAGATGTCCAGGAATACTTGTATCCAGGCCTTTCTCCTGTAGGTCTGAGATAAAAAATAATTCTAAAAAAAAACCTCAATCTTAGCAAGATAATCTGGAGAGATGAGTAAATGCAATATTTTAAAAGTTTAAGTATTAAAAAAAAGAGCTATCATGGGTTTTCTTTGTTTCTAACAAGTTCAAAGATTTAAACTATATTGGTTCATTTTTCCTTATAAGTGCCAACAAATGAAAAAAATCAATATTATCAAGCTTAAGATTTAAGGTAATGACTTTCAAACTAGTTTTCAGGTAGTAAACTCTACAAATGACATCTTTCTTTTTTTTCTTTTTCTTTTTCTTTTTCTTTTTCTTTTTTTTTTTTTTTTTGAGACAGGGTCTGGCTAAGTTGGCCAAGCTGGCCACAAATTTAAGAGCCTCCTGCCTCAGCCTCCTGAGTAGCTGGACAAGTCTGCACCACCACACCAGGTCAAAGGACATCTTTCTTGATTATGGGGTTGTTCCATATAAAACTCCTAATACCATAGAATGCCCTGTGTTCTATCTATTTTATAAAATAATTGCTGTTGAAAGGAGATGCACTTTATGTGCCTGCATCGTAGAAGAGGGAAGAGATGAAATACCTCTCACACACATTATAGCAAAATACAAATTTTATAGTAGACTTTATTTCTTACTAGAAGGAAGAATTGGGAAGTCAATAGTTGAAGGCAGGAAGGAAAACAAACATAGTATTAGGTAAACTACCCTGAGAACTTCACATGTTTTAGGCTCTTTATATGCCTTATTTGTCTGTTCAGTAAGATAAATTCAATAGAAATGTCTTGAAGATCCAGTGGGAATTACTACTAATTTTGACTGCATTACCAAAACAAAACAAAACAAACAAACAAAAACAAACTATACATAAATACTGCCAATGATTAGTTCTACTGCTTGATCACATCAGTAGTTTAAACTTGTTCAATTGGCTTTAGAAGACAAAAGGTGGGAAAGAACACATAGAGACAAATGGGAGGGAAACTGGAATTCTCTCAGAGAAAAACTTGTATTTGAAATTCTCTTTTCTTTATAAAGCATAATCAGATAGCAGCAACTGATTTCAAAATCTTGGCTCCTTGAATAATCCAGGGAGGACCTCAGCACAGTAGGCAGAATAGAAACAAGAAAGCAAACTAAGAATGAGAATCAGTGATTGGTTCACATTCACTTAAAGTGACTGGAAGCTCCAATACAAGCTGGCAAACAAAAATCAAAGATCATTAAACATGAACAAATCAAAACCACCCATAACCTACCCACTGAGGGAAGGCCTCTGAAACCCCAGCTTGGGGAAGAACAGTCTCCCTGTAATTACACTGGGGAATGATAACGTTTCCCAACGGCTGGCCTTAAAATATTTCAAGAAGTGGGCAGAAGAGAGAGGCAGCTCCTTCCCACTGCAATATATTTCTAACATTGTTCAAAATAGCTGGCAACATGTTTCTGTTTTCTTGACAGAAGGCACTTACTGCTTGCTTGGCAAGAAAACCAACTTAGAGGCTTTAACTGCAGAGAGGCCAATCAAAATCCTTACTGCAACCACATCAGCACAAACCTGTGACTCAGGTATTCCCCAGATGCAAAGCTTTTCAATAAAAGTCATTATCCTCTAAGCTTTTAGCCAAGATACACACAAATAATTCTGTGAGGGTAAGAAGACTATGTGACCTAATGATTAACGTCATCAACTAGAAAACCTTAGATAAATTACTTAATTCCTTTGCGCATTTCTCTGAATGTAAAATGGAAAAATATCTATTCCTACTTTTCAAGAATGTGATAAAGCCATAGAAGAAAACAAACAAGAAAACTCACAAAAAAGAAATAGCAACAAAAATTCAAGAATGTAAAGACAGTGGATATTATACAGTATTAAGAACATAGACCCTGGAGATGGCTCTCCCACCTGCCAGTTGTATATGCAAGTTACTTATCTTTCCGTGGTTCAATTTCCTCATCTATAAAATGAGAATAAAAATAACTCAACTCATGGGGTTTTTTCATTTGTTTCTGTAGTACTGGGTATTGAAACCAGAGCCCTCCACATACTCAGCTATCTTCTAGCACTTTTCTCTTTCTTTTATTTTTTTACTAAGAGCTCTACGGTTATACATAGCAGCTGGATTCATCCCAACAAACTCTACATGCATGCACAGCATTTTTATTTTATTTTGAAATAGGGTCTCACTAAATTTCTGAGGTTGGCCTCGAACTTGCAATCTTCCTGACTCAAGCTTCAAGTAACTGGGGTTACAGGCGTGTGCTACCCACACCTAGCTCAGTATAATTTTATGAGGATTAAATGACTTCATATATGTGAAGGGTTTAAAATGGTACCAGGCAAACAAAAGTGCTATATATATTTGCTATTAATAATATTAAAAAATATTTTTAAGCCGGACGTGGTGGCGCACGCCTGTAATCCAAGCAACTTGGGAGGCTGAGTCAGGAGGATCGCAAGTTCAAAGCCAGCCTCAGCAACTTAGCGAGGCCCTTAGCAACTCAGTGAGACCCTGTCTCTAAATAAAATACAAAATAGGGCTGGGGATGTAGCTCAGGGGTTGAGTGTCCCTGAGTTCAATCCCTGGTTCCAAAAAAAAAAAAATTTTTTTTAGTTGTAGAAGGACATGCTATCTTTATTTTATTTCTTTTTTACATGGTGCTGAGATTCAAATCCAGTGCCTCAAATATATGTGAGGCAAGTGCTCTACCACTGAGCCACAACCCCAGCCCTATTAATAATTTTTTGTAAAATGTCTTATGTAGAAACTGTCTACATCACTTAAATGAAGGGCACTGCCAAACAGGTGAATGCACATGAAGACCAAGCTGGACCTCTGATCTATGAACTGTTAAAGGGTCTAATGGCCAACAATATGAGCCAAAGAAATACAACCTGAAAAAGGAAAGAGGCTCCATGCCTGGAAGAGAAACCTTGATGAAATAAGTTTTCAAATAGAGGAAGTATAAATTGTACCGATGTGCAATCCTGTGTTGAAAACACAGACCCAACACATAAGAGAAGACCATAATGCGTCTAGGTTGCCTGGGATATGAGACAACAACAACCAGAAGGATGCTGAACTCATAATTTAGGAACACGGAGAAACTCAAGGAAAGAGTACTACACAGATTTAGGAGAGATTTTCACAAATGAAAGGAGATGGGGAAAGAGATGTCAGCAAGATGGAACTATACTAAGCATCTGCACTGAGCTCCCACAACATACATGAGACATAAGAGTTCCAAATTATGAGTCTTCTGCATCTCTTTCTGAACCAATAACTTATGCTATGTCAAAAAAATACGAGATGACATTTAGGAATTTCAGATCTTCTTTTTTTTTTTTTCCTCCGACATGACTTCACCTCTCTGGACCCATTCTGAAAGCCTTCTGTGATAGCTTGAATGCCAATTAATTATTCCTCCATTGTATCCCAGTCCATTGTTATGGACTATGCAAGCCAATTTTAGCCAAGTTCCAGAAATCAAAGCAAAAGCCTTCAGGTAAGGAAAATGGCTCTGTGGCATCAGCTGACAGTGTAGATGGGTTCCAAATAGAAAAAAACAGTCACTCTGTTTCCTTCTAGTGCTTACAAGTGAGGAAATATAAAAGGAATGTTAATGTTCAGTAATTTTAAGAGTATAATGATACAATGGAATGGTAATAACACTAACCTGAATAGTGTACCATCTTTCTTGGAGACATTTACATTCTGACTAATCAGTGTCACCCCTTCTTTACTGGCAGGAGACACAGAAAAAACATCGAGCAAGACTGCAAGGACTTGCCCAGTATTACACAGTAACTCGGAAACAAGCCTGAGGTTGATTCAGTGTCCTGATTTTCATTACATCTATGCCCCTCTCTCTGTGCCAGGCACACTTAATAACTTCTTCTCATGGCTTCCTGAGTCTCCGTAGGCTCCAAGTCCCTTTTCTGAGAGAGACTACTCAAGGGCAACATGCCCCAGACATGGGTCATTCTGCTACATTACCTACCTAAGAACACAGAGTCATAAACAAGGCATCTCTGTGTACCACCATCAAGGCATCCCTTTGACTTCCAATCCTGCCAAACCTCTTTAAAATGTTATCTTTTTCAAAGCACCTATCTAGCCAGGCATGGTGGCTCATTCCTGTAATCCCAGCCACTCAGGAGGCTGAGGCATGAGGATTCCAAGTTTGAGACCAGCCCAAGTGATTTAGTGAGACACTGTATTAAAATTAAATTAAATTAAATTAAAAAGGGCTAGGAATGTAGCTCAGTGGTAAAGTACTGCTGAGTTAAATCTTAGTACCAAAAAATAAATAAATAAAAAGCACCTATATAAATATCTTATAGTTCACTATTGGGCCAGGGGGAAAGATTATTATTTATGGTGTGTTAAAGTTACTCATTTATAAGGTCTAAAAACTAATGCTTCAGTTCTAGTACAAATGAAAATCAGTGATTTTCAAGGCTGTAGAAACTGTAGGAAGAGCACAGACCAAGTATGTTACAGTTGTGAAAAGCTAGCTAAGCTAAAATTGCTAATCAACTGCTTCTTTTTTATTGTTCTTTTTGTCCCCACTTAATTACAGAATTACAGAAAGAACCACAAATGCATCAGAGAAAAGTGCAAATCCTGCTTCTACAAAGAATGAAGAGAAAAACTAATATCAATCACTACTACAGTTTTCTTAATAATGCTGAGACATAAGAATGAAGACTTTGGATTAGAGACTAGAGATGTGATTCAGCAAGTCCCTTACATAGCTGAACTGTTATTGACATTAGAGATACTGACTTTCAAAAGTTTCGTAATTTTTTTTTTTTTTTTTTTTGAACCGGGGATTGAACTCAGGGGCACTTGGCCACTGAGCCACATCCCCAGCCCTATTTTGTATTTTATTTAGACACAGGGTCTCACTGAGTTGCTTAGGGCCTTGCTAAGTTGCTGAGGCTGGCTTTGAACTCGTGATCCTCCTGCCTCAGCCTCCCGAGTTGCTTGGATTACAGGCGTGCACCACCATGTCCTGCTATAATTTTTAATAATATCTAAAAGGATGATATTTGTGAAGCTGCCCTTTTTGCATAGTAGCCTGGTATTTGGGTAAGAAAGACACAAGCCAGGAAACAGTACCTTTTTAATTAATGGTATGTATATAGAGAAAGAACTGAATGGCAATCTGCACACCACCTTAAAGGGAACGCACATGAGATGAGAAAAGATACGTGAGTCACTGGAATTGAAAAGAAGAGATTGACACAAAAGACTGAACAAATACAATGGATCTAGTGAATGCTAAGGTAGTCTGCTTTCGAGTTTTCCTCTTTTAGTTCAATCTGCGTCACTTTGACTTTCATTAAAGTTGTGTGGGAGAAAAGAGGAGGAATGAAATTTTGCAAAAAAAAAAAAAAAAAAAAAGCTTAAAAAATGTACATAGAAAAAAACTTCAAGGTAAGATTTTTGCAAGGACTCTTTCTTGGTCCCAGGTTTGGTGACAAATACCCATGTGGCTCTTCCAGAGAGAGAGGAATCAAGTTCCTCTTCTAATGACAGAGTACCAGTTAACATATTATGTTAACTGGTTGATTTATAATTCAACAAGTATCCTACCTGCCTTTCCCATCTAGGATGTAGATTTAAGAGAAATAATGAAAACTGAGGAATACAAACCCCAAAAGAGCATTACTGATCTACTGCATCATATTCAATTTTGGACTTAAATGAAAGAGAAGATTGGGGACTATTTTAAGTATAGAGCTCACTGAAAATGGACAGGAAAAGAGACTCAATGGAAATCCAACCATTTTGTGTCTGTGTATGTGTATGGAAGGGTGGGCAGAGTGCTGGAAACAGAACCTAAGGCTTCATATGCAAAGATCATACAGCCCAAGGGATGGGATATTCCCAATTTCTATTGTATGATCAATATTTTCACCATCACCACAAATCTTAATTGATGTAGTCAAAACCCAACAATAGGGTAAATTCAGCAACTTAATCACTAGGATTGTGTGTATGTTTATAGTAGTGCTGGACATGAAACCCAGCCCCCTACCACTAGGTTTTGAATTCCATGAGGGCAAGGAGCATGTTTTATTTATCCTCATATTCCCAACATCCAAAATGGTGTTATGTTTGTATCCAATGAACATATGATAAAATAGAATGTTACCATGTAAAATGTCCGAGTCATCTTCAACAAAATCAATGTCTCTCAAGTCCCATTCTGCATAATTGTCAAACTCCTGTTAGGGTAAAAGAAATCCCCCACCCCAAACCCATCAGCTTTGAATAATGCCTTTATAGTAGCCATGCTTTAGAAGAAACAGAAAATACACAAACCATCATTTGTTAAAAAATACTAAATGTGGTGAAATGCCAGAATTCTGTCACAAGTAATAGGAAATCGTGGGAAAAATATGTGAGGCTTTCAGGTAGTACTTACTGAAAACAACTTAGAATAGTTGTATGAGTTTAGGAATGAAGCCAAATCCACTATTCTAAACATTTTAAATACTCTGTTCATTCTCAAGAAAATTTAACTTTGAATAGGCCTTCAAATATTGGTAAGAAAACTGTCCACACTAATTCATTTACCTTTAAGTTTCTTTTAAGGACTCTATTTAGTTAATATTGTTTGTACAGTTAAATATGTAGATTTGTTCACATTCTGTTCAATGAGAACAAATTATTGGGGTAGTGTCTATAGGGTAGATTTACAATATCACCTGCCACGAACAAAATGCTCACCTGGCTATCAAAACTGTTTGCAGCATGTTAAACTTTCAAGCTGTCTCCAGAAGCACTATTGTGTTGATCAATGATAAATCAAGACACTTGTGATTATATTCATATGGATTTTAATTCCATGGCTGAATGGGGAACGTGGGTTTTACACACATTCATCATTTCTTATATACTGGTGGGTACAGTATGGGAATTGGCACTGTCCGGTTTTATACATGTGATTCTACTAGAATACAGGTATTTTCATTTGTTTAAATATTAAGTATGCTACTTTTGCACAAAAATGGCAAAGTTTAATTTAAACTGGAACTTTATGACCTGGAAAATTTAAAAATATTTACTATCTGGTCCTTAAGAGGAGGCCAGGCCCTGATACAGTACAACCTGGAAGCCCCTAGGTATGAAATGAGAACAAGGCTGTAAAAATTCCATACCTACAAAGAATACAGGAGCCACCAGTGTTGTAACTTCAGTAGTAGGTTCTTGGTCTAAAGAACTTTTACTGTTCCACAAGTGATAATGTTTACAAATGAGAAAAGGAACTCAAAAGGAAGAAAGTGTGGCTGCATAAAGGCCCTACAAATGACAGTGATTTGAAAATCTACTTTTAGTGGTATGGGTAACAGAAGCCTCATCGGAAACAAAAACAAGTATTTCCTTACTTATGCTAAAAACACGTTTCTCCTACCTCAATGAAATCTGCTCGAGCTGGCATGTATCCTGCCATGTCTCGAGAAAGCAAGGAGTCAAAGGTAGGTCGAGGAGGATCATCTGCAGCTGGAAGAATTAAAATTTTCCTAGTTAATAAAATATTGGCATGAAAAGTCACACAAAAATAGTCCTTATTAACATGGAAATCTTTTTGTTTGGAGAAAAACAGTGTTGGAGAGAATAAAATGTTTTTTATGAAATGAAAAAGATAAAGCATCACAGAAAGAGACTGATTTCTTTTTTTTTTTTGGTACTGGGGATTGAACTCAGGGGCACTTGACCACTGAGCCACACCCCCAGCCCTATTTTGTATTTTACTTAGAGACAGGATCTGAGTTGCTTAGGGCCTCACTATTGCTAAGGCTGGCTTTGAACTCGCAATCCTCCTGCCTCAGCTTCCTGAGCTGTTGGGATTACAGGTGTATGCCACCAGGCCCGGCTGAGACTGATTTCTTAAAAAAGGAAACTAAAAATTAGGGATCTCTAATATGGGGAAATTGATTTTTGCTTTTCTGAAATGAAAGGAAACCAGTTTTCAATATTTACTTATTCATTCATTTACAGACAGGATCTAAGTTGCTTAGGGCCTTGCTAAATTGCCTCAAACCTGTGATCCTCCTGCCTCAGCTTTTCAGAGCAGCTGGGATTACAGGTGTGCACCACTGTGCTCAGCAAGAATTTTATTTTAATATTACAGAACCAAAGTATTTCTCCTGTCAGTTTCAGCTCCCTTACCCCTTAGGGTCAATCTCAATTTACAAATTTCACCCAACTGAGAAACAAAAACACACTACATTTGGAAGTTAGGTGAAGGTGAATCCTGGCTCCAGCATACAGCAGTCCCATGACCTTATGCAATTTTTTAACCTTTCTGAACCTAAGTTTCTTCACTGTGTAAAATGGAAGCACTGGTTCTATCTACTTCATTGGGTTACTATAGGAACAAATGGTCTAATGAATTTTAGAACAAAGTGCTAATATCCAAAGTGTTATTCAAATAGGAGGTATCACCAGCCTTTGAATCAGTCAGCCATAAAACTGTTTCTAGAAAGTATGAGAAAATGTGAGGAGAGAAAATATTAATATCTCATCATTATTTGTGCTTTGGAAGTAATTCAGAAAAGATGTCAATTTATAATTCATATTTTTGTTTTTTTTATTAGAAGACCCACTAATTCCAGAGGCACATAAGATTTAAAGTTTACCTTCACTACCACAACCAAGTGAACAAAAATAACAAACTGCTCCTTGGACTGACATTGGGGCAATTAATGACAAGACAATACTGGACTTTGTTAAGCAATTTCATTTATGATCACAAATCCATGGATTATAGAAGGACCTGTACTCATAAAAGTATGGACAGGTTGATCCCTTTTTGACACCTCATCTTATATAGAAGCATAAAGTTACCTGTTATATTCAAGGGACCGAGAGTGGGTAGAATTACATGTTGGCTTAAAGCTCCTTCCAGATGTCCATTATACAACTGATCCCGCCTTACCATATTATAGTCCTGATTCTCAACAGCTGTCATTCCTACTCCAATCTTCCATAAGCTCTTCATCTATCCAAGTCATCAAACCACGTTTATCTGCAACTGGAACAGGCCTCCAGGATGAGCTAAGTATCTCTTACCAAATTAGGGAGGAACTTACAGTGAAATGGAATGGCTGTATCAGCAGTTTTTGCCTCCTCTGCTTGTTTCAGGTTTAGGAGGGTAGATGCAAACAGAGGATTATTGATGAAATGCTTCATGTAGTGTTTCTCACACTCCTCCTTGGTCTTGGTGCACATCTGATTAGCTACATCCTGCCTAGAAATATGGGAAAAAGAGGGAGGAGAGTAGTATTTCCATGTATACATAATACTAAAAGCATGGTTTGCTCTTTCCATAGTTTAAGCAAATCCATATAATATCAATAATCTAATATTTCCAAATGAATGTTATTGATGAGAAGAATATAAGCCTAATTAGTGTAATCTGATGTTCCAAATCCTGCTATTTCAAGATGAACAATAAATAAGAAGTCCTTTCTTGCCCCCCCAAAAATAACTAGAAAAATCTGTAAATTTCCTTCTGAGCTATGCCCCAGGGATGCAATAAAAAATAAGCCACTATGGAACATGCAAAATGTACTTAAGTGTAGTTTTATTTTTGCAATGTTTATAGTATATAAAACACTTCACATGAACAAACAGTTCTTCACTAGAGCTCCTACCACCAGACACTGACGTAGAAAATTCACAAAATTACTTAAATTACTCCTAGTATGAACCTTGTGGTATATTATTATAATCATCTATTATTATTATCATCTCAACTTCACAGAATAAAAAATAAAACTCAAAGAGATTAATAAACCTGTTTAAGAATATAAAGCTGCTAAGTGACAAAGCCAAAATTGACAGACCTCTGACTCTTAACCAGGTGATGCAGAGGCAGTAAAATCTCTCAAAGTGTCTTCCTCAAACTCACTCTTACAGAGCACTTCACTAGTCCTTCTTCTAAGGCATCATTATGGTCTGTCTGCTTTGTGTATTTCAATCATCTATATATATAATTCTTATTCTTCTGCTGGATTACAAACTTCATGAGGGGGGATACATATCTTAATTCGTTGCTCCTGTACCTTCATCACCAACCTTAGTGTCTTACCCACAGTAGATAGAGAAGCAAGTTTTTGCCTTCCTCAAGCACACTACCACTGAGCTATACCCCCAGCCCCAGAGAGGTGAAAGTCTCTTTTGTGGTCTTTACTAAGAGGGAAGGAGGACAAGGGGAAAAGGACTAGCCCACTTTAGAGTTAGAATGGCAAGCAAAAAATGAAAACCTAAGTCAAAGATGACTAGTAAGCTCTTCACAAGTGATCACTTTTTTTTTAACCTTCTTTGGTATTGTCCATAGTACAAAATATTTTATGGCCTTAATGTTGAATAAATGAATATAAACAAAATGTGAACAGAACTCAGGTCTCCTTCTTCAGGACCCTGGACATAGGGAGGGAGCATAGTATATTCTGATGAATACCAGCAAAGATTATATATACTAGCAAGTCAGGATTAGGGAGGATCTTGTTAAGGGTCCTTCATTAATAAGACATATGATAATGAAAAATAATTTTAACTAAGCTTCAAATTTTTCAAAAACAAAATATGTTTAATAATGCCTCTGCTACCTAGTTCACAAAACAAAATCAAAGGTATGAAATTCCTCCCAAAAGGTAAAAAATCAAAGTGGTGGTTTGGTTTTGTTTGGTTGGCACCAGCGATTGAATCCAGGGGTGCTTAACCACTGAGCCACATCCCCAGCACTTTTAAAAAATATTTTATTTAGAGATAGGGTCTTGCTAAATTGCTGAGGCTGGCTTTGAACTCACAATCCTCCAGCTTCAGCCTCCTGAGCTGTTGTGATTATAGAAATATGCCACTGTGCCCAGGTAGGGGTGGTAATTTTTTTTTTTTTTTTTGGGAACCAGGGATTGAACTCAGGTACACTTGGCCACTGAGCCAGATCCCCAGCCCTATTTTGTATTTTATTTAGAGACAGGGTCTTACTGAGTTGCTTAGGGCCTCACTAAGTTGCTGAGGCTGGCTTTGAACTCGC
>JAJEJO010000200.1:403606-473571 GCA_020662805.1 Glaucomys volans | reverse complement strand
GGAACCAGGGATTGAACTCAGGGACACTTGGCCACTGAGCCAGATCCCCAGCCCTATTTTGTATTTTATTTAGAGACAGGGTCTTACTGAGTTGCTTAGGGCCTCACTAAGTTGCTGAGGCTGGCTTTGAACTCGCGATCCTCCTGCCTCAGCCTCCCGAGTCACTGGGATTACAGGCATGCGCCACCGCACCCGGTTAGGGGTGGTAATTTTAAGTATTACTGCTTCTTAGGACAAAACAGTAGTGAGTATTATCCAATTCTGCCCGGTTTGGACTAAGGCAGTCTCACAGCTAAAACCAGAGAGTACTATTAGGAGGTCTGTGAAACTTGGAATTTCATAAGCAATGATCATCTACCTCAAGTCTGACTCACTTAAATGACAAGGGCACCTACAGACAACAAAAATAAATAAAATCATAAGGGAGCAGTAACTAACAAGTCTAAAACTTCTTCACTATTCAGAAAGGAACAACAAACCTTCCCAGTGTTGATACTTCCAAAGTGGCCTTTTAGAACTGCTCAGTCATGGGCAACTAAACATCCCACACTCCTGTGAAGCATTTCAAGCCTGGAAAATAATGTGCAAAGGGGAAGAGAACTTGTCTCTGAGTCCTGAATCAATAGGAGAGCAGCACAGTTTTCTTCTTTCTGAGGCTCCTCCCTTCACCCTTCAACAGTGGCTTCTTCTCTGAGCTCTTTAGGGAAGGACCACTCTTAATACCAAATTCTTACCAATTTCCAAAGCCACAGTCCATCACAGCTTCTAAAAGGGCCATTTCTTCTTGAGCAGTCCAGCTGGGGTCAAGAACTGGAAAATCTGAAGTCTAAGGAAAAAAAAGTTTTCTAAGAACACAGACACAAATGGAACTCAGGAATCCCAACGGCAGTACTACAGTTAAATGGTTTTCACTCTCACGCTATTGAGAGACAACTAAAGTACATTCTTATTAGCTGTCCACTTCTCCTAATCCTATGTTCACCACTAGCTACAAGGGCTTCAATAAATATTATCACCCATAATTGCGACACATTTCAAACTTAGTACAGAGGCAGAGATATAAGTTAAGCTCCCATTTAGCTAAAAAAGTGAGAAATACAAATACATATGTTCACTTTTGTTTAAATAGAAGAATAAACCACACTGAATGAAGTGGGGTGCTAGAGATGGAAAAACTGCATAATTTTTTACAAAGAGTTACCTATGGGGAAACAAATAAGAGATAGGGTAGAAAGGACAGGGATAGAAGTTAGACCTCTCTATGTATTCCTCGTTTTGTAGGTTTCACTTTGAAAACATGAATACTTCTTAAAGTTTTAAATTTAAATTTTTAAAGTTTAAAACCAAATTTTAAATTTCAAAATTGTAAGAATTAAAAGAAAAAATGTAACAAACTTGAAGGTATAATTGTACAGAAAGGAACTAAATGATTTTAAAACACTATAAACTGACTTTATATCTGTAGTAGGTTATACCTTGAAAACAGAAGAAACTGCCAAACAAACAAACAAACCAATAAAAGAAAATCTTAAACTATTTTCTGTAGTGTTGATAATTTTTCTGAGATTACCATATGTACATGTGTTATAGGGTAAATCAAATTAGTAATTATGTTAGCATCACTGGCAACTAGGACTTTTGGCTTGGGAAAAAGAAGAGATCTAGGAAGAAATACAAAAATAGTAGTCTGTATTTGAATTGAAGTTTTAGTGAGGGAGGGATGGGTAAAGTCAATGGCTACTAAGTTATAATTAAATAGGAGCAAGCAGCTCTGTAGCATTATGGAACATTACAATGATTAGGTAACACTTTTCAATTTTCAGTACCAAGAATTGATAAAGTATCTGAGAAGATATGTTTAACCTGATGTAAACATTACCCAATGCGTACATACATCCAACATTATACAGTAACCCATTAATGTGTACAACTTTAATGTTTTTGTATTATCAGTTAAAAATTTTTAAATATAAGACTATGTTTTTAAGAATAGAGCATTTTGATCTATTCCAACTGGATTTATATTTTCAGAATTATAATTTTAATGTGTATGTTTCAAAAACATCAATTATACCAAAGAAATTAGGATTCTAAATGTACTCTAGTCAAAATTACTTTTCTTAAAACATTTTTTAAAATAACAACTCATTCTTGATGATACTAAAATGTTACACCATTAATATATACAACTTTCATTTTAAAGTACCAGTTGAAATAAATTTAACTAAAAAATGTTATTTAAAAAAAAGAAAGCTTCGTATGTATATTTTGGGTTTTTTTTGTTTGCTTTTGCAGTGCTTGGGACTGAACAAAGAGACTTGTATATTCTAGGCAAGAGTTCTACCAACGAGCAATATACCCAGACCATATATATTTACATACATCATATATTTTATCTTGAAAGAAAAATAATTTCCTAACACTGTTCATTGAAAAGGCCTAAAAATGTTGACCAACCCAGTGAGAGTCCTTCTAGTACCCAGTTCACAGTCTTTAAATACTACTTTCCACTGAAAGGAACTAGGGTTCCTTAAAGAAAAGGCTGATGCCAGGACTGGGTCAGGAAATGAACAAGACGAGGTTGGAACAAACTGTCACACTGAGAAGCAAAGCGGTTCTCAAAGACACAAAGGGTCATGTCAAAAAGATTCAAAGGCAACTGGTAGAAGCTCCTACTAACCAAAAAAGGAGTACTCTGAGCATCAATAAGGTTAACAACCTCAAAAGACTAAAACACATCAAATATTTTAAATATCTGGATGATGCTAGGGAACCAACTTTCAAAATTAGAAATTAGCATTTATCCTGCCTTTCCTGCACAAACTTTACTCATGATGATAACACAGATAATGACAAGAACTTTCTTTTGACAAAATTATTCTAACTCATAAATTAAAAGATCAATTTTGCAATTCCAGGTGATTAATAGATGTAGACAATGATAATAAATGAATCTGATGTAGCCAATGAACATAATTGCCAGGAAACACAGAAGACATAAGAACAGGTTAATCAGCAAAATCTAGACTGTACTAATACCTATAAGATGAACAACTCAGTTTTAAAAAATTGAATAAACTGTCCAGGCACAGTGGTATATGCCTGTAATCCCAGCGACTCTGGAGGCTGAGGCAGGAGAATTCCAAGTTCAATGCCAGCCTCAACAATTCAGGGAGAACCTGTCTCAAAATAAGAAATATAAAGCGTAGAGATATAGTTCAGTGGTAAATCACTCTTGGGTTCAATCCCCAGTAGTAATAATGGCCAACAACGAGAGAGAATGGATAAACAAATTACATATATTCACACAATGGTATTTTCACTCAGTAATTATAAGGAATGACTACTAATATACACTTGAATAAATCTCAAAACCATGCTGACTGAAAGAAACTAGAAACAAAAGTGCACGTGGCAGGATTCCATTTATATGCAGTTCTGCAATATGCAAAACTGATCTATGTTGATAAAAATCAGAACAGTGATAACTTTAGAGGTGGAAAAGTAGACAGGATCTTAAAAATAAAGACTCTATGAGATGAATGGAAAATTGACTGGAATTACTTAAGAGACCTAAATGAAACATTTAAATGCTAGGATGTCTAGGAGGATTTGCTTCAAAGTAATCTGGAAGGGTTTAGATGAAACAAGATTTGCCACAAATTGATCATTTTAAGAACAAGGGTTGGGTACATGGAAATTTATTTTTCTATATGTTACAAATTTACGCTTTCTATGTGTTTCTTCTGCTTACAATGGTAGCCTGATGAACTTCTCTTAGAATTCTCATTTAATAGGGCTTGGACCTGTGACTTGCTCTTTCAGAGACCTTAGCAGCTTCCATTTTTGCATGCCTAAGACACCAAAAAAAAAAATTTAACCCTCTTGCTGGAAAGACCATGTGGAGAGGCCACACGTAGGAGCAGCCCTGAGTCTACCTGGAGAACCAAGGCCTCAGGCAGTTAAGAGATTTTAGCTAACCCCCAATCAATTCAAGCCATCCTAATGAGGTGTCAGAGGTCTATGAAGAAAGTCTGGTAGACTTCTGTAACTCCAGTACCTCATGTGGAGCTAAGGATCACTCTCTCTGTGAAAGATAATTAAATGGTTGTTACTTTAAGTCACAAATTTTGAGGAAGCAGGTATGTAGCAATAGATACTCAAATACCATTCTCTCTAGTGTCTTTTTGAAATTTTCCATAAGTTTTAGAAAGTGACACAATAGGTCTTCAGATAACACAGACATTTAGAAACATCTCACATTTTTTGTTAGTGATAAAAAAAATCTGTCATGATTAATAAAATTATACTACCAATAAATGACACATTTTGATCTAAGTACATAACTATGAATATATACCTATACATAAGCTATTATGAGACCCGAGAGAGAAAATTCAGAGGCTATGTCTATATTAAATTCATACTAATCATTCTCAATCTGGCAAGTACCATAATGATATGTAAATATGACAACTCACACATTAGTTGAAGAGCCAGTTCTAAAACTGTATTTTGGAATATTAATTACTCTTTACTAACTTCACTGAGAAATAAACAATAAAGAATTTCTACACTACAGGGAAAAACAACATCAAAAAGGCTGAAGGTAGTTTTTCTTAATGTCATATCAATGTTATTTAATTAGTGGACCCAATTTCAGCCCTACTGAACCAGAATCTCCAAGAGTAGGGACTAGAAATCTACATTTCTAAGAAGATACCAGGTGATTCTTATGCACTAAAATTTAAGAATAACTGGTATAAAGGGTGTGGTAGAAAGAGCTGTCTTTACTTGTTCAAGGTTCTGAGAATTACAAAAGTAAGTATAGAATTCAGAGATCTTGATTAATGCACCACCCACCACAGCATGAGTAACTCCCCAAAATACAGCACTGTGAGATGACAAAAGTACTGAAAATCATTTAAAGTTATTTGAAGCTTCATATGCAAAAAATCAAGTTTTTAGCAGCTTGACATGTAGAAAGCCAAAATCTGGCCATCATTCCTACAGAAGGAAAGATTCACTGGAATAAATAAGATCAGCCAGAAAAAGGAAAAGAGTATTAGTAACCCTCAAAAAGCTCCCCAAAGTAAAGTACAGAACTCTGAAATGTGTTTGTATGGGTGTTGAAAATGTGAGAAAAGTATGATGTAATTAGAATTAAGTGAACTTGGAATGAAACTTAGCTATTTTTAACATTATGCAGAAGACAAGGTACCCAGAATAGCTTATGGTCAGCTTTCCTCCAGTGGATAAGCATGACTATCAACCTACCCAAGCTATACTGAATTATCCCTTAAGGAATTATTTCACCATTTTAAATGAATAAATTTGGGGACTAGGGATGTAGCTCAGTGGCAGAATATGTGAGGCCCTGGACAGGAGGAGGAGAAAAAGATGGGGGTTGGGGGGACAGGAGAGAAAGGGAAGGGGAGAAGGAGAAATTTATTCCTGTGTAAATCTAGGAAAAATAAATCAGCTTTCTGAAGATTTGATAACTTTGATGAAATGAACTCATTTTGTAATTAAAATGAAAAAAATATTCTAAGTCCTTTAATTAACGAATATACTACTTAAAAGGCTGAAGGTGTTTTGAAAGAGGTAAATGAAGATTAGCCAGTTGGCTCCCAAGAACTCTTACTCAGAGATGTTGATTCACGCTAAAACTTTTAAGAGACTGAAGTAAACACATTGAGTTCTGTGGTAGTTCCCCCTCCTCCCGAAATTCCTGCCCCCGATTATTCAAACACTAAATAGGTACTGCTGTGAAGGGACTGTGTATATTGAATTAGATTATTAATTCACTGATCTTCAAGTAGGGAAAGTACCCTGGTTTATCCAAATGGGCCTAAAGTAGTCTGAGCCCTTAAAATGATTAATTAAATTAAAAAAATTAAAAAAAAAAAAAAAAAAGGCAGCAGAGGAAGCAGAGATCTGAGGAGGGATACTGCAGGAAGGCAGAGAGGTTCCAAGCATTTTATCAATAACCCTCCAGGAATCCCAGAATTGATGGCTTTGAACATGGCAAAAGAGACCAGGAGCCAGGGAGTGTAGGCAATCTCTAGAAGCTGATAAGCTCTGATTAACAGTCTGTAAGCAAATAGTGGCGTCAGTCCTACCTTAAGGCAGTGAAAATCTGCCAACAGAATGAATGAACCCAGAAATGGATTCTCCCTATGGAGTATAAATAAAAGCTTAGGCCAACCAATACCTTGATTTCAATTTTATGGGACCTGTAGCAAACCAGGTGAGCCTAATTGTCTCCTGATCTATAAATCTATAAGATAATAAATACATGTAGTCTTAAGCTACTTAATTTTTGGTAATTTGTTACGGTAATATAGTGCCAAATAATTAAACTACAATGTAAAATTATTACTTTCAAGTCAATCAGCATTATTTCCATAAGAAAAACTACAGAGAAGGTCAAATGTTAAAAACTGCTTGGTGAAATTGGAGATTTAGTTAGATGCCTTAATATGCTCTGAAAACTGACAAAACTATTTTGACAAAAGTATCTTTATACATATCTGTTGAATAGACCTGGTATTCACTTTGGCTTACTAACCACCATTCTCCTGGCCAGGGCTTGAAGGAGCACTTAGGAGCATTCTCATTTCTTCTTTAAAGGTGGCAATACAATTAACTGAACAGAGCCAAGTCATATTCTGGCCTGTAAACTAATCCCAGAGACTCAGGAGGCTGAGGAAGGAAGATCACAAGTTTGAGGGCATTCTCATCAATTTAGTGATGGCCCTAAGCAACTTGGCAAGACCCTATCTCAAAAATAAAAAATAGCTGGGCGTGGTGGCACACGCCTGTAATCCCAGCACTTGGGAGGCTGAGGCAGGAGGATCGTGAGTTCAAAGCCAGCCTCAGCAACTTAGCGAGGCCCTGAGCAACTCAGTGAGACCCTGTCTCTAAATAAAATACAAAATAGGACTGGGGATGTGGCTCAGTGGTGGAGTGCCCCTGGGTTCAATCCCCAGTACCAAACAAACAAACAAACAAACAAATAAAGTAAAGTAAAATAAAAGGTCTGGGGATGTGGACAGTGATCAATGGTTAAGCCCCCCTGGGTTCAATCCCCAGTACCCCCTGCAAAAAAAGCAATTAACACAAAGTGACAACATACTGTGATTATTAGCATACCTAAAAGGCAACATACCTCTTATCCTCATATCAGAGAATCTTGAAATGTATCTCCTTTAAATACCTTCTGAATTTGAAACAAAAACCTTAGTATAATAAAACTACTTGCTTTTCAGAGTACTTATTTAGCATGTGTGAGGCCCTGGATTTGATCCCCAGGACCACACATTAAAAAAAAAAAATTGTAAGTTCACAAAATCCTAAAAAACTTAATAATAATAATAATTATCAAATTCAGAAGAGAAAAAAAGAAAAAGACACTTAAAAAAAACTAATTCCCAGTCTAATACTTGAAACATTAATGGAAATTCCCAGCAACTTCAACATTACCATGATTTCGTAAGTATGATCGCTCTGATGTTTCTTATACTCAAATCCTCGAGTGAAACACTGCAAAGAAAGAAAAATTAAGTTACTAAAAGCTACTTTCAAAAAATGTTTCTTGGGCTGGGGTTGTAGCTTGGTGGTAGAGTGCTTGCCTAGCATGTGTAAGGCACTGGGTTCGATTCTCAGCACCACATATAAATAAGTAAAATAAAGGTCCATTGACAACTAAAAAAAAAAAAAGTTTCTTAAAGAATAGAAGATGGTTTGTGGGTGCTCTAGCTTGTGATGAGTTTTTAAGTAGGTTAATTTAATCCTCTGTGCATCTACAATGGGATGGTATATTCACAATCACAGTTTTTCAGTGGCCCTTATATAGAGAGAAAAAAAGGCTTTTTCCTGGAACAAGTCTTCCCTCAATAAAAGCCTGAGTCCTAAAATCGATGTCCTAAATTTGAATTCAGGCTCCTTACTTACTATACTTCAGCAATTCTAAGACAAATCTTTTTTCATATTTTAAAACTCTAAAATCTGAATTCATCTTATAACTGAAGTATATTGGAATTTTAATCACCCATTTTTACATTTTAGAATTTCTGAAATTGGGATGTTTCTTAAAAATCAAATGTTCTTGGATCAATAAAACATGGTATTTGCTGTGTGACCTTGAACAAGTTACTTAACCTCTATTTGCCTGAGTTTCATCTATAAAATGAGGATGCTTATTTACTCCATAGGATTATGGTGATAATTTAAGGGTTAATTCATGTAAAAACTCAAAATAGTTCCTGGCACACAGTAAGCACTTATAATTAGTATTATTACTACCATCACAACCCACACAATAGTTTGTTCCCTTGTCACCTCTACAGAGATCACTCTTCAACAAGACAATAAACAAAGGAATCAAATGGAACACTCATCCAGTTCTGATTCCTTTAATCCCAGTACTTTAAATCTACTTGGAAAAACTTAAGCATTAGGCTGATACACCTTATGGAACAGTGAACAGTCTGCCTCAACCATCTGGTCTGGAAGACTAACTAGAAAGAATTGATATAATAAGGTATTCCCTAAGCAATCTGCACAAATCTCTGAATTACTATCTCCATAATCAGCCAAGCCTCTCCTTAGTGAGTTACCTGCAAGCAGAGAAAAAAAGGAGGTGGCCCACATTCAGCACACTTAATATAAGGCTCCATGAGGTAGGAGGAACAACCTCTGCAAGGTGGCTTATCAGAGGGATCACCTAGAACAAAGAAAAAACAAATACATGAGCTTTAAAACACGTTGTGATCATCACAAGTGCAAAAGGTGAAAATCTGCAAATGACCGAGTAGAAAGTGAGCTGAGCTGAAGAGAACATGGGAAACAAGATGAGGTCATTTCAGTGGGGCGCAGTGGCACATGCCTGTAATCCCAGGACTTGGGAGGCTGAGGCAGGAGGATCTTGAGTTCAAAGCCAGCCTCAGCAACTCAGCGAGGCCCTGAGCAACTCAGTGAGACCCTGTCTCTAAATAAAATATAAAACAGAGCTGAGGATGTGGCTCAGTGATGGAGTGCCCCTGGGTTCAATCCCCAACAACAAAAAAAAAAAAAAAAAAAAAAAAAAGATGAGTTCATTTCAACTAAGCAAAAACAAAAAAGTATGTTCCTTTTTTAACTTCAGGGAAGTTTTGTGTACCTATGGCTTCAAACAGTAGTTAGGTAGATGTGGCCCCTGCAGAGAAATGTATAAACAGATTTTAAACAAAGTTTCATAAACCTATGGGGGGGGGAATAGAACATATCTACACAATACTTTCAGATAAAGCATATCTGACAAAATGTTAACAACTGCTGAATCTAAGTAACAGGCACATAAAAAAATCACTGTATTTACTATTCTTTTAACTTTTTCATTAGCTCAATTTTTTTTCGTAATAAAAAGTTGGAAGGGGGAAAAAACCTTAAATATGTCTCGGGGTTTAAATGTTGTATATGAGTTCAGATTTAAACCCAAGAATGATCCCTCCCTCCTCCAGTGGTAAGTACAGAGCACAGCCAACCTTCCAATGACAATAACGTGTCTCTAAAATATTAAGGCAAGGAATATGACCTCAACTCTTAGAAGCCATAAAATACAGATATATTTGTCCTCAATGGCCTCAAACTCTGCTTCTCTAGAGTCTGGGCAACCCAGCAAAACTATGTTCTGATCAACCACAGGAGACAAGAACAAAGGACTTGAAGGTAGATAAAGAGATTTGTTTAGGTTGGACAGGATTTTCAAATTCTTTAATAGCATTTTCTTTAGTCCAGGAAATATTCCTCAGGGTACCTTCTCTCCTCTAAGTGGTGATTATTGTTCATTATTTCTAAATGAAGACATGAAGGAAAATGATAAAATAAATGTACTCCTAGCAGTAGTTTCAAATTAGTTACATGGAACAGCAACTACTCCATTTCTCCCATTTTACCCATTTTAAATTTTAACATGGAAAAACAAAATTATTCACGTGGTAGATGCGAATTTCTACCAAATTAACCTCCAACGTCCTTTTTGTTTTTTTTTTAAAGGGACAGGGGCTGGGCATGGTAGCACATGCCTTTGAGGCCATTTCAAAATAAAAAGAACTGGGATGTAGCTCAGGGGTAAAAGCACCCCTGGGTTTAATCATTAGTATGAAACATTTTTTTTAAATTAAAAAAGAAAACAAAACAAAAAGGGACAGGTCTTACTACGTTGCCCAGGCTGGCCCTGAACTACTAGGCTCAAGCAATTCCCTTGCCTCAGCCTCCAGAGTAGCTGGGACTACAGATATGCACTACCATGACCAGCAATCTACTGAATATTTAAGGCTGCTTTTCTTCAAACGTTCCTCAGCAAAAAGGATTAGCTACTGACCAAAGTATAGTTTTTAAATCCTTATTTCACAAAGCAATTATTTTGTAACAGAAATCCATCTTACAATTTTACACAACATATAAAATGTTATCCACTATTAACATTTTGAAAAATATTTCTCCAAACTTTGTTTTACTTAAATGTATCTATATATTTATTTTCGCAAAAGTGGAACACTAATCATGCTTTGCAGCCTTTTTTTTTTTTTCTCTTAACAATACACTTGCAGTCATTTTTTAATGATAATACACACAGATCTTGGTTTTTCTCCCAACTCCTTGTCCTTTTTAAAAGATGAATGATATTCTATTGTGTCAATTATCTAAACTACTTTTCTCAACTATCCCTTAGGAAGACATTGTGGAAATCTGAAGAGGTGCTTTTTTGGTTTCCAGATGAGTGGGGAGCACTATTGGCATTTTGTAGGCAAGAAGCCAGGATTCTAGATACCCTGTAGTGCGTAAGACAGTCCTGCACAAGGAAAAAACTGACTAATATCCAACACAACGTTCAAATAAGCCACCATTCAGGTAGATGAGAAATCTCACACTTAGATGACACAGAATCTAATTTCATATTACATATAAAGCAAAATATTATATTATGTATGTATAAAATATATGCTGTGTATGTGTATATATTGTTTTGTTTGGAATCTTACCAGAAGTTATTCAGGCTTGTGGTATTTCTTAGTCACTAATACACCTAAATCATTCTGAATTTGTAGTGTAAGATGCTCAGTGGTTCAACTTACAGCTATAAGTATCTGACGACCTACTTATGTCATTGTCTTCTTTTGTAATTATGTCTGAGAATATTCAGATACATATTAAATTGCCTTACTTCATTATCTTTTCCTTTATCCCTTATTATAGATTATTATTTTTATTTTTTGAAATCATATGTGAATACATTATCTACATATTTCACTTCCAATTAGTAAAAGGGGCCTTGAAAATATCATAAAAAGTAGCTGGGCACAGTGATGCATACCTATAATCCCAGTGACTTGGGAGTTTGAAACAGGAGGATGGCAAGTTCGAGGGCAACCTCAGTAAATTAGCTCAGTAATTTGGTGAGATCCTTAAAATTAATTTTTTAAAAAAATATTTTTAGTTTTAGATGCACATATCTTTATTTTTTTATGTGGTGCTGAGAATTGAACCTAGTGCCTGACACATGCCAGGTAGGCACTCTACCACTGAGCCCTAAATCTGTACCGTCAACAATTCTAGTTCTAGGGAAATATTTATCCTGAAGAATAAATGTGAAATGTCATGTATGCAAGGATATTGTAGTCTTTGTAATAGTGAAAAATTGGAAACAATGTGAATGCATAAATGCCCACTACACCCGTGGAGAACTGTTGGATAAGATGGTTATCTTATGAGCCCAGTGATTTCTTTTTATGATATTTTTGCCCCTTTTTAAAAAAATTTTAGGGCTGGGGTTGTGGCTCAGTGGTGGAGTGCCCCTGAGTTCAATCCCCAGTAGTTAAAAAAAAAAAAAAAGAGGCTAAAACAGAATTGTGAATCACTTGAGTCCTAGAGTTGGAGTTTAGAGTTTGAGACCAACCTGGGCAACCCATCTCAAAAGAAAAAAAAAAAAGCCAGGTACGGTGATAGGTACCTGTACAATCCTAGCTACTCAGGAAGCTAAGGCAGCAGGATTCAGTTCATGGTCAGCCTGGGAAGTTTAGTGATAAGGCATCACCTTGTGTCAAAATAAAATTCAAAAATGGCTGAGGGCTGGGAGGCTGACACAGGAGGCAAGAGGATCGCATATTCAAGGCCAGCCTTACCAACTTAGTGAGATTTTGTCTCAAGATAAAAAAATAAAAAAGGGTTGGGATGTAGCTCAGTGGTAGAGTGTTTGCCAAAGCACGTGTGAAGCACTGGGTTCAATTCTCAGTAATGAAAAAAAAAAAATTAAGGGAAAAGGAGAAACATACAAATGGCCTTAAACATATGAAAAATTGTTCAGTTTTACTTATAAGAGAAATAAAAATCAGAACTACACTGAGAGATAATTTCTTATGCATCAGATTAGCAAAGATTCCAAAGCTTGATAGTATACTTTCTTGGGAATGTGGGGAAATAGGCATTTATATGTTGCTGATAGGAATGCAAGAATACATCTCCCATAGAGCAGAATTTACAGTATCTAAACATAATTATGCATCTTTTGATTTTTTGAACCAACAATGTTATTTCTAAGAATTTACCCTGAACCTACATCTCCAATAATACATACACATGCCCAAGGTTATACATTAGAGTATTTGTTAGTATTAAAAACTATAAAGATGTTCAAGCACTAATAAATCAGTACCATCTCCACACAATGAAACACTATGCAACTATAAAAAAGTAAGGGTTGTGGGTATAGCTCAGTGGTATTTGCCCTGGGTTAGAACCCCAGCATCACATACAAAGAAAATGAAAACAATTTTTATACACTAATATTTTCAGAAAATACTATTAAGTGGAAGGAAAAAAGTACAGAAAAATATATATAGTATGCTACCTTTCTAATAAAAAATTAGAGTCAGGCATGGTGGCACAGGCCTGTAATCCCAATTAATGGGAGGCTGAGGGAGGACTGCAAGTTGGAGATGAGACCCTGTCTCATAATGTTTAAAATATTTTTTTTTAAATAGTATTAGAGATTAAACCCAGGAGTACTCTACCATTGAGGTACATCCCCAGCCCTTTAAAAAAATTTTTTCAGACAGGGTCTTAATATGTTGTCAAAGCTCTGTTGTATTTGCAATCCTCCTTCCTCAGCCTCCCCAAGTTACTGGAATTATAGATGTGTACCACTGCACCTGGACTCAAAATAAATTTTTTTATAAGAGGGCTAAGGATGAAGCTCAGTGGTAGAGTATTTGCCTAACATGTACAAGGCCCTGGGTTTAAACCCCAGTACTGCAAGAAAAAAATTTTAAATTACAGGAAAATAAAACACATATCCTTTTATCTTTGCAAAAAGAAATAAAGGACAGAAAAACCAGAAAACAAGTAAGCTGGATAATTACAAGGGGTTGAAAGGGAACTAGAGTGTAGTGGAAGAGATATAGGAGGGCGTGGCATTTCTTCAAATATGTCTTTTTGCAACCATCATACTAAAGACTTGATCAAGCAAATATCAGGACACTAAATCATGGGAGAAATTTGGATTAAAAGCTCCATTTTTTTTTAACTTTAAAATATCTCCCCTTGTATTGCTTATTATATGCAAGGGAAAAAACAGAAATCATACAAAAGATATATGGGAATTCTGAGTATTCTCATACAACTTTCTTGCAACTTTCTGTTAAGTTTCAAATTATTTCCAAATAAGATGTTTAACAATTATTTTTTCAAAGATAGAGGGAGTGGTTTCAGTTTATGCTCGTACCACTTGAACAATTTAGATTCTTTCTCCAAATGTAAAACGAAAGAGTTGAACAAGATGCTTCTGAATATATAGGGAGTGTAGCAAAAAAGTAAATTAGAGCTCCTTTAAGAAATTGCTGAAGAGGTCAGGGGTTGTAACTCAGTGGTAGAGCACTTGCCTAGCACGTGTGAGGAACTAGGTTCAGTCCTCAGCACCACATAAAATAAACAAACAAAATAAAGGTGCTGTGTCCATCTATAACTAAAAATATATATTTTTAATTTAATTTTTGATTCACTGAACACAAATGGAGTACAGCTATTGTTTCTCTGGTTGTACACAAGGTAGAGTCACACCATCTGTGCATTCATACATGTACACAGGGCAATGATGTCTGTCACACATTCTGTTATTATTCTTACCCCCCAACCCAACCCCTCCCCTCCCTTCCCTCTATGCTATCTATCCTTCCTCCATTCTTGCCACCCTTCCACCCCGCATTATGCATCATCATTCACTTATCTATAACTAAAAAAATATTAAAAAAAAAAAAAAAAAAAAGAATTGCTACAGAAATAAAATCCAAAAAGTACCTGCTTCTTCTCACTGAGACACCACTTAACATCTGACAATGGGATTGCTATTTCTGGCAAATTTGACCTCTACAAATATAGCAATATAAGTCTCCATAATTGTGGCTTCTTGAATTTATTTCACACATACACTGTAATTCTCTACATCATTATACTGTGGTTTATCCTCAGAACACAAGTTCCACTTATAAGGAGGGAAAGGGGGATATTTTCTTTATCCAATACTAACATTACAAAGGTGCATGATACATGTTATTAGTTCTAAAGAGAAATCCCACTGCTTCTTTGTTAAACAAAAATATTTTATTTTTAAATTTTTTTATTTTTAATTGACACATAATTACATATATTTATGGGATACAGTGTGACATTTTGATACATGTATACAATGAGTAATGATCAGATCAGGACAACTGCCATATCCATCACCTTGGACATTTATCATTGCTTTGGGAACATTCAAAATTCTCACCACTAGCTATTTCCAAATATACAATTAATTGTTGTTAACCATAGTTATCCTATTGTGCACCAGCACATTAGAAGTTATTCCTCTAATCCAATCCCATTGCTTTTTTAAGTTTAATTACAGGTTAAGCATACTAAGCCTGATCCATTCAGCTTTGTTTTCTTCTAAGACCTAAGGTGATACATTCGTATCCTGTGTTTAGGGGGCAATCAACAAATACTGGTTGATTTTATTTTGTTTTGATACTCTTACAATTTCTTTAGGCTCAGATCCACAGGGCATTATTGTTTAACTTCAAAGGGCTATTTTTCTTCCTTGATTAATTTCCATTTCAGTTTGCTATTAATATTCACCTGAGACTCATTTCTACTATACTTACTGCTAAAGGAACCCAAACGGTCCATTCCCTAATTGGCAAAGACTGCTGCTTTTATCTTCTTCTGTGCAGAGCTTCTTCACAATCTCAGAACTGACCAACACAAACAAAGCTTGATGTCCCCCTAGGAACAAACAAAAGGAGCACATGAATCAGAAAATCATTTAGAGATAAGAAGATAAACAACATATTCAGCTCTACCATTGTAATGCTGAACAAATTATTTTACCTCTATTATATCTATCTCTCCTTGGTAAAACAGGTCTGATATAATAATATCTACCTCCCACGGTTGTTCTGAGAATGTCCTCATAATCAAACATCTGGCCCAAAGTGAGCCCTCTATAAATTATAAATTATATAGATATAAACCTTTGTTTTTTGTTTTTGTTTTTTCAATGCTAGAGATCAAAGTTAGGGTCTCCTGTATGCTATGCCATCACTCTAACTGAGCTATATCCCCTTTCCCCTAAATGCTTTATATTTCTACTAATAACTGTTGGCTTTCTCTACTCAGCATTACTTCTCTCTTAAGGCCTCTGTTTTTAGTGGAACTGACCCTTTAATATTTTATATGGTATTCGTAGAGGTACCAATCAATACTCAAACCTCCACCTCCATAGAAGCTACCCTGAAGATTTCTTCTTTCAGAAATTTGGATCTCGAGTTAAAACACTGCTCAAGGACATAAGGTAGTTGAAACTCATTCTCTAGTAAAAGAGTTTATTCAATGAGTTTTGACTATTGGATCCATATTCCCCAAGGTGGCCCTCTCTCATTTCTGTCTTTCCAATAAAAACTTTAATCAGGATGATTTTGTTACTGGAAACCAAGGAGTCCTACCTATTAAAACCCATATATGTTAACTAATTTATTCTTTCAATAAATTACAAAGTATCTTCTTTGACAGCAGAAATGAAATCGAATTTCACATTAAACCAAGAAACATCCTCTTTCTTCTATACACCCATAGCTTTTTATCAGTTTTCTAGAATTTTTACCATACAATTTATGAAGATTAAATTGTACACCTTTTTCCACTTTAAGACTAAACTAAAACAGGGACTACATCCAATACAAATTTATATGCTTTAAAATACCAAATACATGTACAACCAGTGAAACAATAGCTGTACTCCATTTGTGTTCAATGAATCAATAATAAAAAAATAATAATAAAATAAATAAAATACCAAATACATAGAATAGTTCATTAAACTCATTAAATAAGCCCAAAAGTTGGTTCTACTTGGGCTACTGAATAAGTTCCAGATTGTTTAAAAAAAAAAAAATTAATTCATCTTTAGTTTTCCTGGAGTGACTTCTTTCACTTTGATATTTTTAGCTTGGGGAATAATTAATCAAATGAACAAAACGCTCAAATAATAACCCATAATAAGGCTACCAATCAATTTTCCTTTTTTGGAGTGGAGTGAGTCTCCTTGTATAAAGTCTCAGGTAAAGTTGATCTTTGACAAAAAAGAGTTTAGCAAGGGCATATTACACACCCAGTAATAAAACAATGGTCAGCATTTACTGAACTTGTCCCATATGCTAGATAATGGTTGTATGACCCATAGGGAAGATCTCTGAATCTTCACAACCTTCTGAGATGGGCTACTTTTTAGTTTTTGGTACTGGGGATTAAACCCAGAGGTGCTTTACTATTGAACCACATCCCCAGACTTCTTTTGAGTCAGAGTCTCACCAAGTTACTTAGGGCCTGCTAGGTTGCTGAGGCTGGAACTCCTGCCTCAGCCTCCCAGCAGGTTGCTTTTTCTTTTTTTTTTTTTTTTTTTAACTGAACCAAGGGGTAACATCCCCAGCGCCCAAGTTCCCTTTTTTTTTTTTTTTGGTACTGGGGATCGAACCCAGGGGCACTCCACCACTGAGCCACATCCCCAGCCCTATTTTGTATTTAGAGACAGGGTCTCACTGAGTTGCTTAGGGCCTCGCTAAGTGCTGAGGCTGGCTTTGAACTTGCGATCCTCCTGCCTAAACCTCCCCAGTGCTGGGATTACCGCTCCCGTTTTTAATGTTTTATTTTGGACAGGGTCTCGCTAAGTTGTTGAAGTTGGCCTGGAACTCACGATTCTCCTGCCTCAGCCTCCCAGCAAGCTGCTTTTTCCATAAAGAAGCTCTGAAAGAGTGCTTGCACGATGTCTTTCAGGTAGTGAACAACTGTGCCATTTCAACAGAGGTTATATAGATGGTCAAATGAAGGACGCTTAGAATAATCTGATAAACACTCCACCTCAGAAAGTACAAAATTGCAACAAGCAGAATCTTCCCTTTCTCTCACAAAGACCGAACTGTGTGACACTAACATTCATGAGAAGATAGGCGCCAGCTCCAAATTAACACTAGCTAAATTCAAATTAGATATTGGAAGGTGAAGAAAGGTGTCGTGAAAGACGATTCCGCGTGGTGCAGAGGAGACATGCAGGCTTTTTACAGTTTTGCAGCCAACTTACTTGTCTCCTACTAGCTACTTGATCTTGGGCAAGTCACTTTTTCTGGACTGAGCTCCAAAATGGAGCTAACACACCTACTTGCAAAGGCCTACTTGGAAATTTCAACTGGTAAGGTCCGCCAAGGCCACCACGCACAGCACTGTTACCGGCGGAATTCGAGCTCCATTGCAGAGACGGGAACACCAAGGCGGGACACTGCCGGGCCGCCCAAGCGTGAGGCGGGGCTCCAGCGGGGTCAGGCCAGGCCGCGCGCCGCGCTCCCCCACAGCGTGCCGCCCGCTCACGGAGCCTCCTCCAGCGTCGCCGCAGCCGGTCCCTCGCAACCCTGCCTCCCCTAGGTCCTGCCAGAGGGGTTCCCGCCCCGCCACAAGCCTGCCCCGCGCCTCACCTCACCGCGCCTGCAACCTCTGCTCCGAAGAGCCGCCAGTCGCGCGCGCAGCGAGCGGTGGCGTGCCCCGTCTGGGCTTGCGCGTGCGCTCGGCTTTGCGTGCGCGGCCCAGGTTTGCGTGCGCGGCCCCGGGCTGCGCAGTCGCGAGCACGCCGCGTGATGCGCGCCCGCCGCCTCTGCCCCTTTCCCTCCCTCTCCCGGGCCGCGGCGGCCCCGCCCGCCGCCGCTCTCCCCCTCTTCCCTTATGTCCCTTTCCCCTTCCCGGTCGGGCCCCCGCTGCCTTTCGGGTGCTTGAGGACTGGGAAGATGGGGCGGAGACGTTTGCCTGACTGTTGGTTCTGACTGATAATCACTTCTCCCGAGTGGCGCGTGGCCGTCGCCAGCGGCTTCTTGTTGGCGGTGCCGTTTGGTCCCCTCCGGGACGCGGCGAGGCAGGCCCGGCTGTGCCCGCTGGGTTTGTGATAACACTCCCACTCCCACCCCAGTTGCAGCCAGAGAAATCGAAGCTGAGGCCCCGGGCCCCGGGCCCCGGGCCCCGGGCCCCGGACCGCGAACCGGGCCTCCACTCCAGTCCCAGCCCCTCAGTGCCGCTCTCGGATTAATCAAACTGAAAGGCTTAAGGGGTGAAGAGGGCAGGTTTCGCTTAGATGCTTCTGGAACGTCGAAAGTGTCTTCTTTGGAAAGAACCATCCCCTCTTTGGGATTCAGAGGCCCAAATGGAGGTGCAATGATGAGAGGATGTGGTGGTCCACTCTGATGTCAATCTTGAGGGCTAGGTATGTCCCAACATCTCTTATTACTACTACTACCAGTGGTTGTTATAGTAACTACCATTTGTTGAGCATTTGTTGCATGCCAGGCATTTGTACAAAGCAGGTTACATATATGGTCTCATTTAAAGCAACCTTATGATATAAGCATTGTTATCTCCACTTTCCAGGTGAAGATAGGCACTGGCATATTTGTAACATGGAATCACACTGCTAGGAATCATTGGGGAAAGGGCTTCCAACCATATTTTATCTTAACCAAATACTATTTATTTAGAAGTATGCCTCTGATAAATTCACCAACCTCTTAGAATTCATTTATACTTTCTGCCTGTGAATCCCTTTATTCATTTTTTTTGTATGTAACACAAGTTGCTTGTTAAAAAATACTCACATGAGCAAAAAATAATGTGAAAACCACCTCCCACCATATTAAAGAGTTAATATTTTGATTTATGCCCTTCCAGTCATTTTCCTATGCATCATTTAAATGAATGTGGGATATTTTGCATTTGATGTATCCTGAAAATATTCTTATTCACTCATTTGACAAATATTTAATGAGCAGACACTATTCTAGGTGCTAGGAATTCAGTAGTGAGCAAAGCAAAGGCTCTACCTTATAGAGCTCACATTATTGGGGGGAAGATTGACAAGTAGTATACATATTACTAAATAATAGATAATGCCAGTTATGTGGTTTTATGGAAAAACAAATCAGGTAAAGGGATGAGTAATGCAGAGATTCTCTTTTAGTTAGATGGACAAGAAAGACCTCTTAGCAGAAACAGTATATAAGCAAAAACAATCATTTAATGTGAAAGTAAGCTAAGTGAATTTCTAGAGGGAAACTATTCTATAAAAGAAACAATAAACAATAAATGCAGTGTCCTGGCATAGGGATTAGTTTGGAATAAAGAAGGAGATCAGGTACCAGAGTAGCACAGCAAATTAGACAAATATAATGAAAAACACAGCCAAGGAGTCAGATTATGTGATATCTAGTAAGCCATGGTTGGACTTTGGATTTTATTTGAATGTGTTGCCATGAAGATTGAAACCAAAGGAATAATCAGATTTAATTTAAAAGTATCACTCTGGCAGTGGTGTGGAGAATGGATGGTAGAAACTTCAAAATTGCCTTTTAAAGCATCAATTGTCCTTTTATACAGCAGTTATTTAAAAATAACTTGTTGGCCAGGGGTGGTGGCACACGCCTGTAATCCAAGCGACTTGGGAGGCTGAGTCAGGAGGATTGCGAGTTCAAACCCAGCCTCAGCAACTTAGCGAGGCCCTAAGCAACTCAGTGAGACCCTGTCTCTAAATAAAATACAAAATAGGGCTGGGGATGTGGCTCAGTGGCCAAGTGACCCTGAGTTCAATCCCTGGTTCCAAAAAAAATAAAAATAAAAATGAAAAAATAAAAATATAACTTGTTAATACTGATGTTTCACCTATACCTTTATATCCACTCTCAATTTCTACTGAAAGTAGAGTTAGAGCCAATTACTTAGAACATGTTTTTGCGTGTTTATCACGGAAACAGATTTTTTTTTTTTTTTTTTTTTTAGTCTGGCTGGGGCATATGCCCAGATCTGCATGTCATGACTATCAACAAACTGAAGTCATCAATGTTGTACTGTTGTGGAATAAACGGTCCCACATAATATCCCAATCTGTCCATTAAAAATATAGAATTCAAATGCTTGGAAATTACCCTCTCTCTTCAGTTGATTTTAAGCCCTCCTTAGAATTAATTCTATGCCCAATTTATTCAGTGTGCTTAAGAAAGATATGGAGAAATTAAAATGCACACAAGAGGGAACATAACACCTATTAAGGCAGTGCTTTTTTGGATTTTTGCCTTAAGCAAGAGATTGATAGTGGCATCACTTATAAGAGCAGGTGAAGGGAATGGAAAAAGGCCAGCTGAAGAAAGACAAGTGTGGAGGATAAATTTTCTTTAATTTATGGATCTGTGTTTTGTCTTTTAACTGGAAATGACAAATGAGACCAGCTCAGTGGAGAGGTAAGGGCTAAAACTACATAATTATATAGAATTGTTTATTGGTCCTTGTCTTCTTTAACAAAGCCTGAGGACAGTGTCTTTTCTTATTAATCTCAGCACCCAGAAATGAATCTTCAACAAATCTTTGTGAAATTAATAAATAAAGGAAAAGGTATAGATGAAGTCACTTAGGCAAAATGCATATAAAAGAAGTTATGCACTCTTTGCTTTCTCTGGAGGTCCAAGCACCTGAACATGACATACAAGTAGGGTGACCATAATACCTGATTTCTTTAGGCAGTTCCTTGTTTACAACCTCATCTGTCTCTGTATAATTATAGGCTTACTCTCAAAAATGCCTCAGTTTGTACAGTAAATTTATGTGTTGCTCTATGTAGAAGGTCCTTTAGGATCGACCTTCTTCATTTTTCTTTCTCATCACTGCTCCATTTTATACTCCATTCTCCAGCTAGACTGAACTTAGCACCATTTCTCCTCTGCACTCTTAATCTCCTAGCTTTCTTTGCCAAGGTACTGCCTACCTCAACTTGGGTATCGTTTCCTCTGGAACATTTCTTCTGATCCCACCCCACCCCCAAAGTCTGAGTTAAGTAGACCCCTTACATGCTTCCAGTGCACCATTTAATCTGCATAGCAAAGATGACTATATTTCTTGTTACTTTGCTAAACATCGCCATAAGGAAATCTGAAAAAACACCTTTTGCCCTCTTTAAGCCAAAAATTAACATTAAGAATATCCAAATCAGCTGGGTGCTGTGGCACATGCTTGTAATCCCAGTGCTCAGGAGGCTGAGACAGGAGGATCATGAGTTCAGAACCAGCATCAGCAACTTAGCAAGGCCCTAAGCAACTCAGCATGATCCTGTCTCTAAATAAAATACTAAAAGTGCTAGGGAGCCAGGCGTGGTGGCGCACGCCTGTAATCCAAGCGACTTTGGAGGCTGAGTCAGGAGGATCTCGAGTTCAAAGTCAGCCTCAGTAACTTAGCGAGGTCCTAAGCAACTCAGTGAGACCCTGTCTCTAAATAAAATGCAAAATAGGGCTGAGGATGTGGCTCAGTGACCGAGTATCCCTGAGTTCAATCCCTGGTTCCAAAAAAAAAAAAAGTGCTAGGGATGTGGTTTAGTGGTTGAGTGTCCCTGGGTTCAATCCCCAGCACCCCCCCCCCCAAAAAAAAAAATCCAAATCAGTCCATTTGGGACCTTTTTTACCCCTAGTTTTTCAGGTTGACAGAATAATCATACCTATGTGTGTATTTTTGAAGATTGACCTTCAGGACAGAAGAGCAGCACATTCTCCAAGTACTTTCATTATTAATTAACTGAAGAAGCTGACTTTTGAAGTAGAAATCCAACAAGGAAAATTGTATCCTACTGTCAGGCTCCACAACATGGCTGCCATTAACTGAGAACAAAATAACCCAAAAGCTCCTTCTCAACTACTAAGATGCTGAAGTTAGAATGAAAAATAGTTTCTCAGCCTCCCTGCCTATGACAATAATACTGTCATGACTAGTTCCTTCCTATATCCTAAATGCTGACTTTATAAACTTCCTGTGATAGACTCAGCAGGAAGAGGACTTGTCAGCACAAAGGACCTGAACCTCAAGGGTTACAGTTCTTGGGGTTCACACTGAAGGTACTTTAACAGAAGTTCTGCTTTCTTGAGTCTTTCTTGCCTGTGCTGCTGCCTCTTAGATTCAATAGCTTTGCTTTTCGCCTTCCCACTTCCCCATGGACTCCCTCCCATCCTTTTCCCTTTGTGGCCACTCTCCTTAGAGTAGTTAGGGAATCAATGCTTTACCTGACTCCTTTTCCTGGGCTGCTTGTAGAACTTGATCCACCCCTACTCTGACCAGTCTGCAGAGGAAGGGTTGAAGCACCTTCTGCTAATCTACTTAAAGAAACAAAGGATCTACATGTAACTATTTCTCCACATGCTGTCCTACATGATATGTTTCTGCATAAGTCAGAGGAGCTCTGAAGATCTTAAGGGTGAAGAAGAGGGAAAAGAAAATTCTGCTAAAAGACCCTGTGGCATCCTACTTTATGATAAGGAAAAACAAGGCTGCGGTAAAACTACTTACCAAACTACTTCTACAAATCATTGAGTTACTGTATAACACAGCCCAAATTAAAACCCTCACAGCAAAGAAAACTGTCAACAAAGTGAAGAGAGAACCTACAGAATGGGAGAAAACATTTGTGAACCATACATCTGATAGGGTATTAATATCCAAAATATAAAAACTCAAACAATTCAATAGCAAGAAAACAACATCATTTTCAGGTGTTTTGTTTCATGCAAAACACCTGAAATGACATTTCTCCAACCAACAAACCAACCATAGAGGAAGTTGGGGATATAGTTCAATGGTAGAGTGCTTGCCTCGAATGCACAAGCCCCAGGGTTCAATCCCCAGCACCACAAAAAAAAAAAAAAGAAAAAAGAAAGGATAAAGAAAATGTCACATACAAGGGCTGGAGTTGTGGCTCAGTGGTATAGTGCTTGCCTGGCATGTGTGAGTCCCTGGGTTTGATCCTCAGCACCACATATAAATAAATAAATAAAAAGATTCATTGACAACTAAAAAAAATATTTTTTTTAAAAAGGAAAGAAAATGTCACATATACACAGGAATACTATTCAGCCTTAAAAAGGAAATTTTGTAATTTGTAACAATAGATCGATCTGGAGGATATTATGCTAAGTGAAACAAGTCAGGCACAGAAAGACAAATACTGTATGATCTCACTGGTATGTGAAAACTAAAAAAGTCAAGCTCTTAAAAGCAGAGTAAATGGTAGTTACTAAGGGCTGAGGGAGCAGAGAATGAGGAGGTATTGGCCAAAGGGATAAATTTCCAAATCGTTTGTTTGTAAATGGACACCATACCACTGAGCTATACCCCAAGCCCTCACTTTTTTTTTAATTGTTTTCCCTTTGTTATCTTCTTTAATTTTTAGTTGTAGATGGTCGCATTTGTTTTATGTAGTTTATTTATGTGGTGCTGAGGCTTGAACCCAGTACCCCATGCATTCAAGGCAAGCACTCTACCACTGAGCCACAACCCCAGCCCCCCTCACTGACTTCTTTCTCATCCACATAAAAGCACAGGAGATCAGTCTCATAGGTTTCCAGACTTGGGGTAGAATTTGGAAAGCTAGTTGAACTAAAAATGTCCTAGGACTAAACAAATCTGTTTATCAGAAAATTTAAACATGCCTGCTCAGCAGCTTAGCTGCATACTTTTCAGCCTGATATAGGGCCTCCACCTTTTGACTGTCAAAACAGGCTCCCAAAATATTTTACATCATTTGGTGACAGTCTATACTCTTTTGCAACAATAAGTGCCCAATAAATGTTTAAAATATTTCTTTTTTTCTTTTTGTGGTGCTGGGAATGTTTGAAATATTTGTAAAGAAGCTGGCCTATTTTAATGTAATTGCAAAAACATGGGCTTTGAGGCTTTCCTAAATTTGAGCCCTGTCTCCACTCCTTACCACTCTTAAGAATTTAGGCAAGTTATCTTTCTCTTTCTTTTTTCTCATCATATGTAAAATGAAAATAATACCTAATTCTTACGAGTTTTGTAAGAATATGATTATATATGTATAGTACCTAGTTCATAGCAGGAATCAAACTATTAAAAATATATATTAAAATAATAAAGTATTTCAAAAGATGGGATCTGGGATGCATTTCAGTGGTTGCCTTATATACAAAGCCCTTGGTTTGATCCCTAGCACTATAGAAAATAAAAAATAAATAAGATACAAAATTTTTTAATATTTAAAACTATCATTTTAATTTCAATTCTTTTTTTTTTTTTTTTTTTTGCAGTGCTGGGGATTGAACCCAGGCCCTTGTGCTTGTGAGGCAAACACTCTACCAACTGAGCTATATCCCCAGCCCTTAATTTCAATTCTTGAAGTGCTTCACAGGATAACCTTGGGACTTATATAGAGATTGTTCTAGGCTACATTGACTAGTGCTCAGCATTAGAATCTTTTCATTATTTGAATCAGGAGCTCCTACCTTCTGGAAACCTGTTTCCAGAACAACAAGTAATTAAACAGATTTCTTTAGCTGTTTCCTTCTTTAGTTTCTTTCTCACTACAGAAAACTAAATGTACATTATCTCACAGGTCACAGGACAAATGTGTATCTGCAATCTCAGATGGGTAAGACAGTGTTGCCTCCAGAGGAGAAAAACTCAGGAGCAATACCCCATTTAATTAATGTAAATAGTGAACAGACTTATGTATTATGAGCAATTAACTATAAGACTGCTTTTGGAGTACAGAATACTATTGTAATCAAATAAAATTTACAACAAGGTTAATCTGATGCATATTTAATGATATGTGTAATTGTTATGTTGCAGCATGATAATTAGGCCTTAAATGTTAAGCTGTCTACATAAATGACTATAATTGGATAGTTTTGCACAACCAAACACATTTTTTAGTGTTTGTGTGTTCATTTTATTAATTTTCTAAAATCTATAATCATGTCAAGAACAACAGTTTTTTCAGAAACCCTTTAGTATTTAATCATGAACTCACACAAACATACTCTTCAAAATGACACAGCAGGGTTCCCCTCCCAACTTGGTGCTAGAAATAACTACCATTCATATCGTTTGTTTATATTTCCCCATTTTAGTCCTTAAAACTCCCGTTAAAGGAGTTTTAACTGATGCAGAAACTGATATTCAGTGAATGTAAGCAGGTAGCACAGTGGAGAACCAAGCTTCTATATCAACCCCTAACAACTACTTTAAACAACTTTAAAAGGTAATAGAGCTGGGCATGGTGGTACATGCCTGTAATCCTAGGGGCTTGGGAGGCTGAAGCAGGAGGATCTCAAGTTCAAAGCCAGCCTCAGCAACTTAGTGAGGTCCTAAGCAATTCAGTGAGACCCTGTCTCTAAATAAAAGATAAAAAGGGCTGGGGATGTGGCTCAGTGGTAAAGAGTACCTGGGTTCAATCCCCGGAACCAAAAAATAAAAATAATGGATTTCAGCAGAAATGTGTAAAATTACTTTAGGAAATCGACTGGCTCTCAGAAATAGAATGTGTATAGCATATCCAAAGGGAGAACAAGTAACCCGAAAGAAGGAGGGGCTAGGCAGTAATGGAAGAGTTGAAGCCTGTTGAAGCTTTCTTAGTGCCCTTTCAAAGAAGAGAGCTTTGGCCAGTGAATTTCAAGCATTATTGCCCTCATTATAGCCTACCAAATTATAAAGATATGTTACCAGCTTAATGTCATGAAATATTTTAATTGTAGAATAATTCTTATTCTGATTCCTTAAAAAAAATAATCATTACAGGATTAAAGTAGCATTTTGCAACCTTTTTATTTTTTTGAGATGGGGTCTCAACTATTATCCAGTCAAGCCTCTAACGATCTTCCAAAGTAGCTGGAATTATAAATATGGCATTGCACAACCTAGCCATGCCATGGCTGCAATTTTTTTTTATCATTGCCATCCAAAAAGACCATTAAGATTAAAAAAGAAAAATCTTATCAGAAGATCTGAGAAATTTTTAAATTTTCATTAGCAGCTAATAAAGTCATTCATGCAGAATTGTATACAACAGAACACTGTTCCTTTGGTTTTATTTTTATTTGTGGCCTGGAATGTGGGATATCAGCCGTACCAGCTTCATTAACATAGATGATATTTGTAAAACAAATTAAAAAGGAATATCTAGGAATAGATAAGAAATCACCCAATCAAGAGAAACATCAATGAAAGATCAACTAGAGCTTAGGAGTGGTGGTTAAAAGCATAGAGATTTGAGTTCAGGTATTTGTTGGAATACTAACTCCATGACCTTGGACAAGCCTCTGATCCTAAATTTCTTCATCTATAAAATGCAGAAATAATTGTAGCTACCTCAGAAGGTTGAAATAAAGGCCAGGCAGGGTAATTATTGACTCATGTTAAAAGAAGGAAGGGAACAAAGAAATATGTTCTAAATTTTTGGTATTAGGGAACCTTAAAGCAAAGAGATCCTGGGAAAAGGATCAACCTAATCTCCACCTATCTCTTCTTCCATTTAGGTCAGGTATTTACTAAGTCCCTTCAAGTGAGATACAGTCCTAGGTCTACGTATACAATGAAAGTAAAACTGATGTGCTACTTGCCCTCAATGTAGTTTATCTCTAGATAAAAGACAGGTATCAATTGAATACTATGGAAATACATAATTACAAGTAGATGAATACTATAAAAAACTTACACTATAAAAAGGCATATTAGGGGCCGGGCGTGGTGGTGCACGCCTGTAATCCAAGCGACTCGGGAGGCTGAGCCAGGAGGATCACGAGTTCAAAGCCAGCCTCAGCAACTTAGCAAGGCCCTAAGCAACTCAGTGAGACCCTGTCTCTAATAAAATACAAAAATAGGGCTGGGGATATGGCTCAGTGACTGAGTGCCCCTGAGTTCAATCCCCAGTTCCAAAAAAAAAAGGCATATTAGGAAGCTGGTGGGTCTGAGGTAAGAAGATTGCAAATTCAAGGCCAGCTTTGGCAATTTATTAAGACCCTTTTTCATAATGAAAAGGACTAGGGATGTAGCTCAGAGGTAAAACACTCCTGGGTTCAGTCCCCTAAACCCCTCAAAAATAAATAAAAGATAAGAAAGAGACAATATAATAGGAAAATCTGATAGAGTTTGGGAGGTCACATCAAGAGGGTGACTGTTGAGCCAAACAGTTGTTAAGGTGGGATGAGAGAGTGGAAATGGTGTTCTCGGCAGACAGACAAAACAACATAGCAAGAAAGCATTTCCTGAAGTATTTCCTGAAGCAAGAAAGGACACTGGTCCACTGTAGCTGAGCACAAAGTGAAGAGAAGAGAGGAGAGAGGAGCTTAGAAAGAGGTAGGTCAGAAAATCTGTGGTCTTGGCAATCTTCTAAGGACTTGGGACTTGATTTAGAGTGAGAAGTCGCTGAATGGTTTTTAGCAGAAGAGCAACAAGATCAGATTTTGCATTTTAAAAAGTTCACTCTGGTGTGGAGACCTGGGTGCATATTAAAGGCAGGCAGGAGTGTGTGGGGAGACAGATGCAGAGGCTGCCATTCAGGCTAACAGTTTTTATTTCATTGTAAATCTACATGTTGAGAAATAGTGTTAGAAATATATTTTAGATTGTAACATGTTTCATAGACAAAGGATTACTATCTAGGAGTATATCCAGGAATATATCCTACAATCCATGAATTCTACTCCTTGGCATATGTCCTAGACATAAATATGTCCATGAATATTAATTGTAGAAGAAAAAAACTATTATCTGATACTATCATATGTGCAGTTTATGGTATTCGAACTCTGTATTTCTTCCATAGAATGTTTGATTATTCTAGAGGGCAGTAAGGGCTTGACCCTATAACCCAAACTGTTTATTCTTCTTTTCCAGCACATTAGGGAGTAATAGTGACCTGAATAGATCCTTAAAGAGTTCTGTGGATATCATCTTATTCAGTGGAGACCATAACACCAAACCTCTAAACATATCTTTTCCATCCTAAGTTTTGGTAAATGGGACTTAAAAATAGAATGAAATTTGGCTATTATGAATTTTTCCCATTGAGGCAGTCATTCGGGTTTCATATTTGTCGTGATTTATTTATGTTGCATTTATTAATTCCCATACCTTTTTTCAGGTAATTCAGTTATCAGATTCAACCACTGGGTGGCACAAATTCAGGAGTCCAGGGAAAGTGCCTAACTTTCCAAGTTGCATCTGTTGCCCCACTGTACCAAAGGAAGGAAGGTTAGGTAATGAAGTATGTTCACCTTGGCTTCACTCAGTCGCCAGGATAATGGCGCAATGCCAGTGCCAGGCACCAGGAACTGGTGAATAAACAGGCGAGTTGCGAGCTCTCTGTTAGTTCATTTATTTAGGGAATGTTTCGTCCTTAAGTAGATAATTATAGTTTATTACTTGTTTACATGCTAATCAGGGTGTGGAACTGTGCCCAATCAGGTAACATCCAGGTATGCAAAGTAAGGATTGTACCGCGTCCAATCACATTTCCACTAATGTCTAATTGTGTCTTTACTTGGGGTCCAATCTGGACCCCCTAAAGTTACCCTGCAACAGGTATGCTAATTATGGGAAAGTGATCAGCTGCACTGGCCTGCTACAGCAGAAAGCTCCTTCCTACAGCTGTTCCTGTCAGACAAGCATGAATGTAGGTCTCCCTTACACATTCAAGGCATTCACTGCTGCCAGCCAGGGGCTTCTCCCACAATTAGGTAGAAGAAAAGACTTTTTGGGTCAGGCACAATAGTGCACTCCTGTAATCCCAGCAACTCAGGGGGCTTAGCAATTTAGCAAGGGCCTGTCTCAAAATAAAAATAAAATAAAGAGCTGAGGATGTGGCTCAGTGTTTAAACAACCTTGGGATCAATCCCTGATCCCAAGAAAAGAAAAAATGTTTTTTGGACCTGAAGGTTCAATGTAGACTGGATCAATTTCCATAGATTGGATGATTGGTAAGTCAAGTTGTCAAGTAAGGGAAAGAAAAAGATAGGGAAAAAAAGTGTTAGAATAATCAGGTAGAGGAGAAAGAAGAGAAATAAAACAGGAGAGACAAGAATATAAATCTAGAGAGATACATTCAAGTGTTACAGTATGGGTCAACAATTACAATATGGGTCAACACTGATTTATATTTCCCTAGCAACCCATGGTAGCTTTTAAGTTAAAATAGAAATTACTTCATTCTCTTCTAGAAAATCATTATGCTAGCCTTAGCTTCCATTTCATGTTGTGACATTATCATCATATAATTTGTGTCTACTATTAACATAATGCTTTCTTCATAGAAAGTAACATAGACAAATTAATATAGATACGACAGCTTCATGAAGAACTGGAAAGTGTACATAAAAAATAGTGACTCAAAGCAACATGAGGGCCATGCTGTGTGCTCAGGAAATGGAATCTTTTCTGAGAGTGGAAGAGGAGAAGGGGACCGTAGGACTCTCTTTGGACCCTAGTCATAAATACATAAAGCAACTCTCTCTCTTGGTAAATGACTGGACATACACATAGGAAAAATGCTCTAGGTCAGAATCTGCTGGACAGTGTTTAAAGATGGTATAAAATAAGAAAGGGTAGTTGGGGGAGGAGAATGGTTAGGGCTGATGCTACCCCTGAGTCTACCCTTGCTTCCACTAACCTAGGGAAACAGAAAAGAAAGGATGCTAATTGCCTGTTCAAAAAATTTTAAAAATGAGAATGCACTTTAATAATCAGAAAAACAAAGTATGACAAGTTTGTAAGAAAGAATTTGCAATAAGAACTGTACATTTTGCAGAGGAGTAATTGACACTTACATAGAAATGGTGTTCTATTGAGTTGTATCTGTAATGGTGACACTGAGAATTGTGCCTGGCTTGAAGCAACCTGCAGACTGAAGTCCACATTTCAAAGTCCCCATAGGAGCTCTCCCTTCTCTCCTGTCTCTTTGATCTCTTAGTTCTCAAGAATCTCCGCTGATGAGGGAATACAGGATTCAAAGTTGTTAATTAGGGAGTTAGAAAATCCTCAGGGGGATCTTGCTTTGCCATGGGAAACAGAGGTTTCCAAAGCAAAACACATAATTTTGACTCTGCCAGGGAATTTTTATAAAGAAAATACAAGTGTCCAAATTATATTCTTGCAGAAGAGTTAATGAGCATAGACTTTGTCACAGGTTTCGTTTTTTGGGAAATTTCATGTTTCCAGATTAAGGGGCATTCAGTTGTGGTGGGTGAGGCAGAGGAGGGTGGGGATAAATGTAGTCATTAATTCTAGACCAAGAGCTAAGAATATGTTTTTAATAATCCTCCCTATTGATCCTAGGAAAGAGCAGGCACTCTCCCTCTATTTTATGGTCAAATTAAATAAGAGATGCTAGGATAAACTTGAGGTGATATTATGAGTCAGTGGCAGGGTCCAACTAATATACTTATTTATCCAAAGGCCACCCCAGTGGTCAGTCCTCTATGTCTACCATATGTTCCAAGTGTGCTCTGTGGATCTTCAGAGGTTCTTTAGGGCTTCCCCAAAGCATGACATCACCCATGCTTTGTGTCTGTTCTGTTTCTTCCAGGTTCAGCTTGTTCCTCTGCTAGTACAGTTTTGAGAATCACATTTTGAACAGTACTTGAAGTGAAAGAAAGAAGAATACAATTCATGTATGGCTTCTACCAAAGAACTAAGAAAACAGAATTGCATAGAAGTAGGCACATTTCACCAAAATGAAATAGTGAAATCTTATGAAAAAATCTTATGAAAGATTATTCAAAATCTTATGAAAAGAAGCAGGATAACACCCCCAATGCCCTTTTCCTCTTAAACACTGCTTTAAGATTAGATCAGCGGTTTCCACTTTATCACCAAACTCTTGCTTTAAGCAGGTCAGATTCCACTCACAGCTGTGCCTCTGTCATCATCATAATCTTTCTGCTCTGGAATCCTTATCCAAACTGTACACTCACTATTAAAATAAAACATACTATCAGACCCACTTTAGGAATTCTGGATTGTGAAGAGACTTCACTTGAGTCTATAGTCCCTAAGGTCCTTGGGAATGACTTATGAGGAGGGCTTTTGGAATGAGTAGGGTCATGTTCCCTTCACCAGTGTGTTGGTAGCCAATGCAGTGGCAGAGGGTAAATCTGAACCCTGTGAACATTATTCTGGAAAAGCAGGATGTTAGACTGTAAGCTCATTGACAGACAGTGAGCAGGAAGTCAACTGTGAGGATAACAGAGGGGTTGGGATGTGTGCCACACTGCCTTGCCCAGTTCCTTGGAGGCTGTGTTTAAGTCTTTTGTCAAAGAGAGCAATAAGATCCATTCAGAGTGCTTAGAGGGAAGGCCTTTTGTTTTCAACTGATGGAATGGAAAGATAACCATTTTCATGGACATCCAAAGTGAATCACAGGCTTGTGGCTACGTCAATAGCAGTGGCATGAGGGCAACTGCTCACTCCAGGCTCTTCCTTCTCTCACCTGGCAGTACTGATTATAATGCCCACTGGCAAGAATCTGCCCATGTTGACTAATAATAGGGAGGAAACCGTGTAGAAGAAAACAGTGTATTCATTCAGAGCAGAACTTTTCAAAAGTATGTCTGGTGGATAATAGTAATCCCTGTAGTTTTCTTCGCATTTGACGAGTTAGGAATGTCTTGTCCAACCTAAAGATTGAAAGGAAATATGAAAGATAATGAAAGATGCAAAGGAATATTTCTTCATGTTGACAGATAGCTAAGTACAAAACCTCACATAATTCCAAGTACACTTCATTTTGCCTCTTTGATACCCAATTAAACAAAGTATGAAAAAGGAGCACATATGAATGAGAACTATAGCCCACTAGCAAAGTGCATACCCCCTTGCTTGACATATTTGCCTTGAATGGAAAAGGCACTGAGTATGAAACTGGGTTAGGTTCCAGATGCTTTGAGGATTCTACTTCATTCCTTGAATCAGGCCCAACCAATCTCAATTTGTTTTGAAAAGAGCAGAGATTTGAACAGGTTTTTGGGTCTGGCCAAATATTTTTAATAATCTCATTCCATGCTCACCATAACTGACCCCAGTCCCCATCAAATTTTCAAAGTGCCTATTATGCTGTTATGAACATAATTATGATTTTTTAAGCAAAGATTTTTCTTTCCTATCAGACTGTAAATGTCTTTAAGGCAGAGAAACTGACACACAGGTGTTCAGTAAAATTTTGTGGAATAAATGAATGAGTCAATAAATATTAGTGTAGCAGTTTAAAAAACCTGGATTCTAGTTCTGTTTTTACCAGTGTGCCTGACCTTGAGAAATCACTTATCCTCTTCAAATTTCCAATTAAGTATCAGTAAAATGTAGCTACCTGCCCTAATTACTCCCAGGGTTTTGTGAGAAACAAATGAAGTTATATGTATAAAATTGCTATCTTATTACTGTTTTTATTCACTTTTCATTTAGTAACCTATTATGTTCATAGAAGTTTAATCCAAGTAGATGCTATATGGTTACCTCTAATTCTGAATTTGGTATCATAGTCCCCCTCAAACCTATTTTTTCCAATGTTCAGTTGAAATGATAATGTGTATTAAAGAACTAAGATACACCATATTATAAAATCACACTAATTTGTATGGGATTTTCATCTAATATTAGAGGAAAATATTAACCTAGACCAGACACCAACAAATTGGCAGTGGGTGCCTGTTGCACTGTGATAAGAAAAATTCTGATGCCAGGTCTGAGTGGAAAGAGTGCTGCACTTGATTATTGATATGTGCACTTGATATAGAGTGAGTATTATATGTACCATCCTGAACTAGATAATCTTTGAGACTATTATCAATGCTGTAATTCTACAAAAGTGGACACTTTGTTTAATTTTTAAAGTCTGTTTGCCTCAGGGAGCACTGCTGATATCTTGGAGCAGCTGCCCAGCCATATCTAGTATTGAAAGGCCAAGTCCACTCCTGGTTGGAAATGTATTTAAAAGCATCCATGCTGACTGAGCCAGTGGTATAATGTCTGTTCCAACCAAAGGGCACTATTAATTTGTAATTGTGTCAGGAAACCCAAAGATGAGGAAGAAAGAAGTTGCTATGCCAAGTCTTCAAACTGTTTTCAAGAGTGGTGGTACCTAACTTTTGCTTTACATAAGAGTTACCTAGGGCTAGGGATATAGCTCATTGATAGAGCACTTGTCTAGCATATGTGAGACCCTGGATTCCATCTCCAGTACCATAAGGAAAAAAAAAAAAAAAAAGAGTTACCTAGGGACAGGATGAATACATTTGTGAATTCTAAAGATCTTACAATTTAGGGGAGCCTTCTTAAAGAAGAAGAATACGAATTTTAAAAGTACATAATTGGATGCATGACTTTGAACAGGGTTCATGGATCCTGAACCATAAGCTTCATTAATTTCACAGTAAATCCACCTCTACTCAGAGAACATTTAAAAGAATCTTAAAAATAAGCCAGGCGTGGTGGCACAGGAGTACAGTCCCAGCTACTCAGGAAGCTGAGGCAGGAGAATGGCTTGAGTACAGGATTTTGAGACCATACTGGACAACATAGCAAGACCCTGTCTCAAAAAAAGGAGAACATCTTGAAAATAAGATTCCTGGTCCCACTCTAGACATTCTGATTCAGTTTATCTGTGTCCCAGAAATATGTACAGTACAGATACCTGACATATGAAAAAATTACCCACGTTTGCTTTATAACTAAAGCAGCTCCCTACCTCCCAGCACTTATACGTTAATCCTCTTTTCTTTAAACAAATGACATAAACCACACAGAGAACACCTCCCTTCTCAGGCTGAGAGTCAGCCTGGGATTCAGCTGCCCCAAGATACTGGACTCCATTCTTTTTCCTTCTCCACAGTTGCTGGCATTGGCATAGTCTTCTGGCTCCTAGGCCTTGACTCTGAAGGAGAAAAATGACTGGTATCAACTTTTGATAGGTGGCTGGTAAACATTTATCTTCCATACCTCATGTCAGGCCATTTAAAGGAAATCATTTTTTTCCTTTTTTCATTTTTGAGGTACTAGTACTCTACCACTGAGCTCCCAGCCCTTCTTATTTTCTATTTTGAGAAAGGTTCTCATCAAGTTGCTGAGACTGGCCTCTAATTTACAATCCTCCTGCCTCAGACCCCCTGAGTTGCTGGGATTACAGGTGTGCACAACCAGGTCTGGCATTGTGTGTCTTCTAAAAAAAAGTATTAGAACCGCCCTTCCTAGAGAATGTCTAAGCTAAATACAGCAAAGGAACTCACATGGAGTGAGTGCCTCCTGTCAAGTACCTCTCACACAGAAGCTTCTAATAACCTGCATAAGCACATGAAAGGAAAATGAATTCCATTTTATAGATAAGGCAACTATGGATGAAGAAGTCAATTAGCTTTACCCAAACCACTTGGCTAGTGAATGTGAGTGACAGATTTGTCTAAACTCCAGTGTCTGTGCTTTCCTTATTATGCCAAGCTGCCTTTGGAACAAAAGGAAGTCTTTAAAGATCAAGTCCAGGGACCCAGTACATAAGCAAACTTACAGGGCACGGGACTTCAAAAATGACAAATATTGTAATGGCAACTCCACTGACCAACAGGGTGACAGCAATCAGAAATTTGACCACAATACTCCATTTCTGCCTTCTTTCTAGGTCCTCATCTGTGTCTAAATGGAGAGAGAATTGGAAGGAGAAAGAGAATTTGAACAAGGGATTAGATTGACTCTTTGACTTGAAGTTCTCCTGGCTCACAGACTAAGAAGTGCCCAGCCTGACTCAGGCAGAGGCAATATTTCCATTTCAGACTCAGAATCACTAGTGGGATGGGAATGATAGGCTCTTCTCTACCCTCTTTTGCAACATATACCCAACAAATCATTTCTCTATATTTGGGATTCCATATCATGTAGGGCTGATTCTTGCATTACTCTCAGGGGAAGAAAAGGCTTGAGTACACAAGGAGTTCTAAGCTTTACCTTTCCATTTCAGATCTTCTCAAAGTCCCTATCCATTTTCTCTGACACATTGTATGGGATAGAAAAATCACCTTTTTCTGTGCTTCTCTTGGTTTTGGTGGGGCATAAGAAGAACAAAGGTGAATTGTCATTGCTTCTGGGTAATAAACTAAATCCTGGGTAAATGGCTCATGTGCATTTTGTTATTTCTAATCTCATATTTACTTTTCCCCTGGTAGGAACTAGATGTAATTCAGACTCAAATCTTACAGAATTTAAGTACTGTCCAATTTAGGAGGGCCAGTACTTTACTTTACTTTACTTTACTTTACTTTACTTTACTTTACTTTACTTTACTTTACTTTACTTTACTTTTCTTTCTTTCTTTCTTTCTTTCTTTCTTTCTTTCTTTCTTTCCTTCCTTCCTTCCTTCCTTCCTTCCTTCCTTCCTTCCTTCCTTCCTTCCTTCCTTCCTTCTTTCGTTCTTTTCTTTTCTTTCTTTCTTTTCTTTCTTTCTTTCTCATATGATGCCAGGAGTTGAACCCAGGGTCAGTCTACCACTGAACTACCTCCATAGCCCCTTTTATTTTTCATTTTGAAACAGGAGTCTCCCTAAATTGCTGAGACTGGCCTCGAAATTGTGATCCTCCTGCCTCAATCTTCCAAGTCAATTGGGATTACAGATGTGCATCACCACACATGACTGGGAGGGTTATTTCTAAAAACAGGATGAAAACATGCAATTGGTTGGTATCAGCACTGAAATAATTGCTTAGTATTTAAATATTTTGCACTTACACATGCACTGACTGGAACTACCTACCGTGTGAATAGAACTTATTCTATCCTCAACTCTGGCTACAAGATGAGCTCATTTATGTGGAGGTAAAGGCTCATTGATGGCATCAAACTACAAACATTTCTGGGACCTTCTTTATGGAGAAACTAATTTTTCCATTAAAAAATTGAATGATTTTCAAATGTAATATCTAATTTCTCCAACTCCAGGAAAATCTTAGGAACCCATACTGATGTTGGGGCAAAAAATATTTTTTTGTTCTTGTTCTATATTTGTGCCTTGTGTCAGAGGGCTAGAAAAATCACCTGTACTTGTAGTTTTCTCTTCTTTATTCCCAGAAGTTGTGGAAGTGGTAGTGATAGGAATAGTCTCTGATGAAGCCCCCATCATGGGGTAGACCTTACATTGGGAAATCCCTGGCAAAAAAGCTATAAAACAAAAAGAAAAAAATGAAAGGATAACTTTAGGAGAAAACTTTATTCTACCCTTGATATCACTTGACAAAACCCTTGTTCTAATCACCTGATATTAAACTTCTAATTGTGGCCCTATTGACCTGTCTGTCCATAGGTTTAGGGTGTGAGTATAAAATAATGACAATAAATGAGGATTATGAATTTGGATAAGAAGAGATATGGATTAAGTCCCTATAGGGCCTTTGACTAACATAGGATCAGAGTGAAAAAGTAAGCCATATCTTATTTGCGTATCATTCTTAAAGCTGTAATAATAATAAATATGGAGGGTGTAACACTATTGGAAATTTTCTTCTTTAATAAAAGTGGCTCCAAAGTTCAAGGAAGAAGTGCAGTAGTATAATTTTCCTGAATTACTGCTACAAATCTGTTTAGTGGAGTCTTGGTTTACTATTCTGAGAGGGAACTGGGGAAAGTAAGAGGAATTGGAAGATGGAAAGTTCACCCATCTTCACATATTCCTCAATTTCATTCATTCAGCAAATATTCAAAAATGAATATTATGTTCTAGGCACTGCTTCAGTATTTTGTGCATATTGTTGGATGCATTCTGGCAAGAGAGAGCAAGCAAAGAGGAGGGAGGGCTGTGGTGTGGGATGGAGGAAGCAGATAACAGTGAATATAACACATTTTACAGTATGTTGCAGGGATAAGTGCTACAAAAAAAAAAAAGTAAAACAAAACTGGAGGGGTACAGATGGGCAATAGTTGGGCAACCTGCATTCTAGGCTAAATCTCTTTGAGAGTTGAGCCAAGACTTGTAGGAGGTGAGGGGATTCACTGAACAGATATCTGGGGAATTAGTAACCATGCAGATGGGACAGTGAGAGTAAAGTCACCAAGGCAGAGTGTGTCTGGCATGTTACAGTTTTAGAGGCAAAGCAAAGAGGCCAATGAGATGGAATGGATTCAGCAAGGGGGACAATTACAGGAGATAAGGATCCACAGGAAACAAGCTAATATCACTTAAGGCCTTGTAAGCTGGTTTAAGGATTTTGGTTTCTATTCTGATTGACATGGGGATCTATTGCAAGGTTTCGGGCAGAAGAATGATAGAAGTTTGTTTTGATCACTAGACTGCTGTGTTGGAATTGGTCTGTGGTGGGGCAAGGGTAGAAGCAAGATAACCTGCTAGGAGGCAATCGTAGAAATCCAAATGAGAGGTGATATGATTCAGACTAGGAGTGGAAGTGATGAGGAGCAGAATAATTCTGGCTATAGTCTGGAACTAATAATTTCATGTGCCTTCAGAATTGACCTAATCCAATTCAGACAGTGGTTCCTGTCCATTTTGATGGTCTTATACAATTGCTTATGAAAGCCTGTAAATTCGACTTGACTTTTCTAAATTACTTTTGCATGTCCTGCTTAAGTCCATGTGAAAATGATAGTTCTTCAGAGACTGTTGCCCACAGACTAGGCATTATATTGAAATTATAGGGGAAGTAATAGTTCCTGATTTCAATTGAATTAGGAGGATAATGTTGGAAGAGATAACACTTAAAGTCAACAGGTTCAAAGGAAAACAAAAAAATTAAAGCATACTCTCAATCAGTTCCCTGAAGTGATAAATATATGTTTATAAGAGAGATGAAATGAAGATAAATAATTTATCTCACTTTGGACAAGTCACATAAGTTCTCTGAGTTTTGGTTTCCTTATATGTAAGATGGGTACAAATAATACTTGGTATACCTTTTTCTCAAGGGTGTTGTAAAGATCAGAAACAAATAAAAATGAGAAAGTGGGTATAAAAACACTTTGCAGGGTTGGGGATATAGCTCAGTTGGTAGAGTACTTGCCTTGCAAGCAGAAGGCCCTGGGTTCAATCCCTAGCACAACAAACAAACAAACAAACAACAAAACAAACAAAAAAACACTTTGCAAATTAAATGATGTTATGATTGAAAGAGGAAGGAAAACCTAGAGATTGTCTCTTTGAGTGGAAGAACTCTGGCCTCTAGCCACAGGGATAATGGTATTTTACTGTGGTAGATGTTCCTACCTCCTGGGAACCACTGTTTCAAATTCTAAATAGGCCCTTACCTGTCAGTGTATTTTCAGCCTACCTTCTAAATTAATGTCCATTGGCAACTTGTCTCTTTCAGGTCTCATCTGTTAGGTTACAGCATCAAGGTGAAGCAGGGAGTTTGTAAATTTAAACACTTTATTCCCAGTGATGATGGATGATGGAATTGTAATATTAGCTTTTCTTTACCTTTTTTTGCCTTTTTTTTTTTTTCCCCTGGTACTGGGGATTGAACCCAGGAGTGTTTAACCACATCTCCAGACCTTTTTTTACTTTTTATTTTGAGAAAGGGTCTCACTTAATTGCTGAGGCTGACCTCAAATTTGCCATCGTCTTGCCTCAGCCTCCCAAGTTGCTGCGATTACAGAATGTGCCACTATGACTGGATCCCTGTCCTTTTGATTTTATTTTGAGACAAAGTTTCTTTGAGTTGTCCACACTGGTCTAGAACTTGTGATCCTCCTGCCTTTCCCTCCCAAGTAGCTGGGATTACAGACACATACCACTACACCTGACTGGAAAGTTTCTTAATTAATATAGAATCTGAGCAATAGGAACTAGGAAACTTAAATTCTGTCATTGGTGATAAAGACCTAATGAGTAAATTTTCTCCACCAGAAAGAAATTTTGGAACATTTGTAACAGAGGGTCTCTTCTTTGACTAAATGCCATAAACAGTAACTGTCCCCATCTTACTATTTTCTTCATTCCTTGTTCACCCATGTCTTCTGATGACCATCTACATTGCAGAATATTCTCATCCTTATGGCTTCAAATTCCTGTTTTATCTGAGGATACTTTCATGAACTGTCTTGGACATCCTCCTGGGTAGACTGATCTCATCACAGTCACTTCAGAGTGCATCTCTTTTATGACCCTTGTAAGTCTGAATTACCTAATTTTTTATTTCTATCCTATTTGAAACCTGTCACATCTTGTAATCAAATGGGTATAAATTCAGAAGAAGCAGTTTAAAACTTATAAAAGGGGTTATGTTCAAAATCCACAGAAGTTGGTTGTTTGGGATTCCTCATTGTAGTTTCATAGAAATATATGGTGAATGATGATTAGGTTCTCAGACTACTCCTTAGACACCCATTAAGTCTCTTCACATGACTCAAATAGTATAGGGTAGTACCTTAAATTCTGAATCCCAGAACCAACCACCCTCACGAAGGAAGGCTGAGAGGCTTGCTCAAGGCATATTTTCTGATTAGGTCAGACTGATCTTTGGCATCTCTCTTTTCCCTTAACCTCCCAGTTTTCCTTGTCCAGAATTTCTAAGAACTAATGTCTTTAATTTCCCAGAGCTCCACAATGCATAGTATTGTATTATATTCTACCCAGAACCCTATAGAGTCCAAAATTACATAAGCCATCACTACTATCATGGAATCAAGCAGGGTGTCACATGTTAGGAGGAAAACAATCTGATTGAATTGATGGTGAGTAACAGAAAGTCTAAAACCCTGCTAAAGTATTTTGAGTTTTCAAGAGTTGTTTTGTTTTTCTTCACACAGTAAACACCGGTAGAGTTTAGAAAATATAATAAAAGTGAATGTAACATTACAGCCATGTGAGGATATATTATTTACTATAGCTAGGCCATATCCTGAGAATCTATTCACTTATTTCTCAATCTCTAGTTTTTTAAAAAAATTTTCCCTATTATTTTGCTTGTGAACTCCTCAGTTTCTCTAGAAGTGTCAAGTTTTATTTTTCCAGCAGTATAGCAGCAGTCTCTAAGGGTTGGCCTGTATATAAAGGGGGAACTGCCTATACCAATCTCTTGGTGAGAAACTACTTGAGAAAAAGAATGGATAGGAAGAGGAAAGGAGAGCAAAAGCAGAGAAACTGAAGACTGAGGTCAAGAACCAACCAGGCTGGGTGTGGTGGCACACACCTGTTAATCCCAGCTGCTTGGGAGGCTAAGGCTAGAGGGTCATGAGTTCAAAGCCAGCCTCAGCAACTTGGCCAGGCCCTAAGCAACTCAGTGAGATCCGTCTCTAAATAAAATATTAAAAAAGGGCTTAGGATGTGGTTTAGTGGTTTAATGCACCTGGGTTCAATCCTCTGTATCAAAACAACCAAAACAAAACAAAACAAAAAACAAAAAAACAATAACCAAAAAAATCTGCCCAGCAGCTTAAGGAAACCAAGCATTCTCACACAGTGTAGCTGGGAATACCATGCCAAATGAGACCACCTCTTAGAAGGATAATTTAGCAAAATCTTGTAATTTTTTTATTTTTCTTTTCTTTTCTATGTAGCCTTTGATGCAGCAATCCTGCTTCTTAGAACTTATCTTCTTGCTAAATGGCAAATACAGTGTATAGAGAGTGTAAACAGTCATTGCCTGAAGCATTGTTTGTAATTGCAAAAGACTGAAAAAAACCAACATATCCATTAGTAGAGGACTAGTAGAAAAAATCATAGTACAGTCATACAATGGAATACTGTACAACTGCTAAAAAGAATGAGTCCGGAGCCAGGCGTGGTGGACACTTCTGTAATCCCAGCAACTCTGGAGGCTGAGACAGGAGGACCCAAATACAAGACATCCTCAGCAACTTAGCAAGACCCTTAGCAACTTGCAAGACCCTGTCTCAAAATAAAAAAGAGCTGAGAATGTAGCTCATGTAGAGTACCGCTGGGTTCAATCACCAGTACCACAAAAAAAATTTTAAAAAAAGAATGAGACAGGACTGGGAGTGTAGCTCAGTGTTAACCTTGTGCTCAGCATTTACTTGACCTGGCCCTGGGTACAATGGTACAATGTCCAACACAACACACACACACACACACACACACAAAAATCTATTTACATTGATATGGAACAAACCTATAAGATGTATTATTAAGTTGAAAAAACAAGGCACAGAACAGTGTGGATGGTATGCAACCATTTATGCTTTTAAAATATGTACATCCATACATGCTTAGAGTATCTCTGGAAGGAAATAGAATAAGTTGGGTAAGTGGTTCCCTCAGGGATAGAGAACTGGAGGATTAAGAAGAACAAAAGGGAGACTGACTTGTCACTGCAAAGTGCTGTATGAATATTTTACTGGGTGCATCCAAAATAAATAAAAAATTTTAAAATACCATCAAAAGAAGACCCATAAGAAATAAAGATCATTTGAAAAATCACAGGATATTAGGGCTAGAAGGGACCTTAGGGGTTAGAAAATTGATTCTCTGAGAAAACAAAGATTTACCCAAGGGGAGAATAACCTATTTCCTTGTGGCTTTTTTCAACTGCTACTAGGCATAGCTGCTATCAAGGATGTTAACTAAAAGTGCCTGTGTCCATCTCTTCCAGTCTCACCTTTGCCTGTTAGAAGGGATCCAGTCTGAAACTTGGATGTGGGAATTAGGTGACAGCTTGGGGAAGCAGAGCTGTTTCTGTGGGGAGCAGCAATGACTCTTAGGTTCTTCAGAACAGGTTTGACCTCTGGCCTCCCCTCTGAGTATAGAAGGTTGACTTTCACTTTGTTCCCAAAGCCAAGGCACTGCAGGGTAGCCATAGTTTGATTTGGGATGAATGTGGCCCTTTTGGCTTCTGTCTGCATTTCTGGAGGAAGAGCCAGAGAGAAAAATGAAAATTTTTCTTAATATGAACAGTGCCCAGGTAATCACTTCCATTCATGACCCCTGTTAAACTCCATTGCTGCTCTTTCACCTTTCTCTCAGTATGTATTTATGACACTAAATATGCAAGTCCTACTTTTCTTCCATTCTGCTATAGGTCCCATAAAGATAGGTGACTGCAGTAAATTCAGCACAGAGAAATGCTCATAGATTGTTTTCTTTAATGAATAGGTGCTGTCTCCTCTCTTTGTCCCCATCTTTGATATATATAGGCATGCCTTAAGTACTAAGTAAAGTTAAAAATAGTTTTCAGAAATCCTTCATGGGGAGGGGATATAGATCTTTAAAATAGGATATTTGAGGTCTGGGCTAAGAAGAGAGGCAACAAGGCATTTTTTAAAGATAAAAATTTCTTAATATGGCAAAGTGATTTTCCAGAAAGGGCCTGTTTCCTACCTTGCATTAGCCATTCCCTGATGCTTTTCACATCCTTTGGAAAAAGCCCAGGCAACTGTTCCACGTGGCAGCTGCTGTCTCTGAGGTCTGGAAGGGGAAAAGATCAGAATTTACTGGTACTTACTTGTTGGATTTCTGGGCACAGAAGAGAGATACAAAAAAATGAAGTTTCCTACTCATGAAACTTGCATTCAGGGAGATCAGACACTTCCTATAAAGACTTTCAAATACACAAATGCATATAAGTAGGAATCAGCCTATTATAAAGAAACCTGAAAGCCAATCAACTAGTTTTTGGATAAAGAAAAGTGAAATAAAGTTACCAAGTTAATGAAAGAGTAACCCATTTCCTAAAGAAAACTGATTATTTTATCTTCTCCCTCTTCTTCTGCCAGCTGTGTTAAAGAGCATTTTTGGAAGTGTATTAAGTATTGCCTAGGACATTATATCTCTATGGATTTCACAGACTCATAGGTCATGGTTATTTGTGCTTTTTTGGCACGTGACTTACAGGGTGTGGGAATTTTCATAATTTTTTATATTTGATTACTGCTGCACCTTCTACTGTTTTGCCTTAATTCTAAATAGCTAATTTTAGAGATGAAATGTTTATGAAATGCTGAAAAGCCATAAAGTTACCAAAGAACAGCATATAATTCCATTTCACCCTCATATCACCTTTTCTCTCAGCTCTCCCCACCCATAGCACTCCACCTAAATATGTGGACATGCTACCTTAAAAAGTAAGGCAACATCTTATAAGGGGTTATGAATTTGAGTGTCTTAGGAGGGGACAATATGGCAACGACAGTACCCTGTTATAATGAAAGATAACCGTGAAAGGACTTTTAATGTTAATTATGTGAGCAAGACAGGAGAATGCATCACAATCACATCATGAATAAGTTGAGTAAGTTGCAGTCCTGCTTAGAGGCAAGAGGACACATGTGATAACTTCTGAAAAGTATCACTTGCTAGGTATTGGCTATATCACCATCTGGTGGAAGAGACCCCACCCAAATGTTTCCTAGGCCTCTCTTTGGATTTTCTATGATATTAAGCTATACAAGTACTTACCTTTCTTGTTGTAATCATAGGATGCAATGATTAGGCTGAAGACTAAGATGGTATCCATGTTGGCTTGAGCACTCATGGCAAAGGTACTTCACTTGTTAATCGTCATTGCCCCTTATAACCTTGTTTCTAGTTGCTTTCACTTGTCCTGGAACCAAGTTTCACCCTGGGAGAGTCTGGTTCCACCCTGATTATTTTGTCTTATTTCCTGAAGACCCAGGAATAGAGCTGATTGGAGAAAAAGTCAAGTCTGTTGATTAATGATTGACTGGAAGGTCTTCCTCTGACTTGACTGCTGATTCGGACACAGAGAACTGTAATTACCTCGAGGTTTCCCTAGCATAAACATAAAGTGATATGTTTACTGACACTTGCAGATAGACACGTAGACATTCACATACATGCCCACTGATACAGGTACAATGATACACACACCAATATAACAAGATGTAGAGATTTGCATTAAGGAGTGCAATTTCTAGAAAGAACAAGAAAGTAGGACAGAATGAGTCAGTGAACTACACTGGAGAGAGCATTGGAATAGGAGTCAATATAACTGGGTTCTAGGGCTCTGTTATTAACTATATCACATTAGGAAAATAAATTCTCAGGATTTAAATTTTCTCCTCTGTATATGGAGAGTCCAAACAAAAATATCTCTAGAATTCATTCACAGTTAAACACATAAACTCATAAGAGCACAGATGTAGCTATCAAGTTTTGCATATTTTCACAGTCCTAAATAGTGAAGTGAGTATAGGTAATATTTCTATGACTATTGAGCCAAGAGGTACAGAATAGCTAAATATGTTAGGTGAGTGATGTAGTAAGTGCTGTTGAAGATTCTTCCGAAATTGTATCTTTTAACAGAGAGTATACATTTAACGTAATACTTTAAAGACTTTTTGATGGTGTAGCTAAGTGGATCATAAAGGAAAAATGAAGATCTACTCAGATATTTGCCAAAGTCCAGAGACTCTACGACCTTCCTACCCACTGTAAATGTCCTCCATTAGAGCCTACGTGGGTTTGACCATACGTGAGAAAGCTCTGGAGGGTGAAACTGATTAGTAGTGTTATAAAGGAAGCTTGGTGCAAGGGACTTTCCAGGAGGGGCCTCATGAAATTTGAATCAAATTTCATTTAAATACCACCTTGTTTCCTGACAGCTTTAAATCTGGCTAAAATGAGCATCACAGAAGTCTTGGTGGGGAAAACTAAAGGGAAGAAATGTTACTGAAGAACATGTTAGCTGAAAGTGAAAAAAAGGAAGCTCTTGGCAACCAGACACAGATCAAGCCCCACCTCTCCAGTACTTTGGATTGAACCCAGGGCCTAAGCTTTCTAGGCAAGAAATCTGCTGAGCTACATCCCCAGCCCTTTTTATTTTTTAAGAGAGAGCCTCACTAAGTTGCTGAAGCTAGTCTCAAACTTTCAATACTCCTGCCTCAGCTGGGATTACAGATGTGTGCCACCACACCCAACCAGAGCAAGTATTTATTAGTTCTGTTCCTTTTTCCCTTTACAATTGCCTGATACTCTTAGCACAGGAGGTGGTTAGGGCAAAATAAAGGGATCCATTGCCTTTCTTGGGTTTTATGGTTTTTGTTTACTGTTTCCTTAACATGATTACATGGTTCTCCGCTGCTCTGTGGTATTGACCCTCCCCTAACTATTCTTTTTTTTTTTTTTTTAATATTTTTAGTTGTAGATGGACACAATGCCTTTATTTTATTTATTTACTTTTATGTGGTGCTGAGGATTGAACCCAGGGCCTCGCACATGCTAAGTGAGCGCTCTACCACTGAGCCACAACCCCAGCCCCCTCCCCTGACTATTCTGTTTAAAATTTTCTGTAGTTTAGTTACTAGATGCCACATTGCAGTACTGCCACCTTGCAGTTAGGGTAGGAATGGATCTGAGGACTTGATATTCTCATCTGTGTCACAAGGTGGCAGAAGAGCTCACTTTTACCAAAAGAGACCTTGTGCTTGGTGGAAGATAAAGTAGAGTTTTCTTTTATCAACTCTCAGATCCTAATTTCTTCTCTAGTAATTTGGAGGCCCAAAAGGTGGTCTGCCTATTGGAGCAGGCCATACTGTGAGGTACAGAGAAGCAGGAGAGCTGCAATTAATAAGGAAAAAAAAATCTAGTGGTAGATAACTAGACCCAGAACTACTTCTCTACAATTAGATATTTCAGCTGATTTGTTCAGTGTTTGATATTTCTGTGAAGGAGAAGGTACCTCTTCTGATCTCCTTACACACACACACACACACACACACACCCATCAAATTTAGAAGAAAAAAAGATACAGCAAGTAAGTTTTATGATGTGGTATGTGTGCAGTCTAGAGATGTGACTGCTGGAAGAGAGTAGAAAACTAAGGCTGAATGGATGAGTCAGGATGGGTCTGCAGGAGGAACCCTTGATAGGGAAGAGGTTGTAGTTTAGGCTCTGTAATAAACTAAGTCACTTGAACAAGTCATTTAACCTCTCTGGGCCTTTGTTTCATTTTCTTTAATGAGATGGTTGGAAAAGATGGTTTCCAAGGACTCTTCCAGCTCTAAAATTATCTTACTTGTTCTACCTACTGTTTTTTTTTAAGGGTGTGTGCCTTTTGTTTTTGTTTTTTTTATTTAAAAAAATTTTATGGTGGACTATATCATACATATGGAAGAATATCAGAAGATAAATATATTTTAAATAATAATAATAATACTGATAAATTAAATGCCATGATCATCATTATTAAGAAATTGAGGGCTAGGGATATAGCTCAGTTGGTAGAGTGCCTCAAGAGCACATGGCCATGGGTTCAATCCCCAACACCGCAAAAAAAAAAAAATAAAATAAAAAAAATAAATAAATAAATAAATTTGAATGTTGCATGCTGGGCACAGTGGCAAATATATGTAAACCCAGTGACTTGGGAGGCTGAGACAGGAGAATTGCAAGTTCGATGCCAGCCTCAGCAACTCAAAACAAAACAATAGACCTCTGGATGTAGATCAGTGGTAAAGTGCCCCTGGGTTCAATCCCAATACAAAAGAAAAGAAAAAGAAAGAAACTGAACATTGCCAATGTCTTAGAGGCTCTCTATATGTCTGTCCCTTTGATCACATCCCTGTCTTTTTCCCATTCTTGACTTTTCCATGCTTTATGAAAATACCGAACTATCACTATGTATATATGCATCACCAAAAATATTGTTTAATTATGTGTTTTTGAACATTATATAAGTACAATACTATTTATTTTATCTGATTTTTTCATACATTTTTATTTTGAAGTGACATATTAGCTGTACATATTTATGGGGTACAGTATAAAATTTCAATACATGCACAAAATGTATACTGATCAGATCAGGGCAATTGGCATATCTATTACCTCAGATGTTTTATCATTTCTTTGTTTTGGAAACATTCAAAATTTTCTCTTCTATTTTTTGTTTGTTTTTGCAATGCTGGGGATGGAACCTGGGGCCCCACACATGGTAGGCAAGTTTTCTACCACTGAGCTATACCCCCAGCCCCACTACTAGTTATTTTGAAATATTAAATTGTTATCAACTAGAGTTTTTCTACTGTACTATAGAACATCATATCCAACTACACCCCTGTAACCATTAACTATCCTTTATCTATCCTTTGCTTCCTATATATATTTTATTATTTTATTATTATTATTATTGTTTTCCTCACTAAGTTGCTGAGGCTGGCCCAGATTTGCAATCTTCTGCCTCAGCCTCCTGAGTCACTGGAATTACAGGCATGTGCCAACACCATGCCTGGATTCTCCCTATGTATTTTATTTTATTTTATTTTATTTTATTTTATTTTATTTATTTATTTTTTTTGGAACCAGGGATTGAACTCAGGGACACTCGGCCACTGAGCCACATCCCCAGCCCTATTTTGTATTTTTTATTTAGAGACAGGGTCTCACTGAGTTGCTTAGGGCCTCGCTAAGTTGCTGAGGCTGGCTTTGAAATCGCAATCCTCCTGACTCAGCCTCCCAAGTCGCTTGGATTACAGACTTGCGCCACCACGCCCGGCTCTCCCTATGTATTTTAAAGGAAATTTATTATTATGTATAATCAGCGAATATACCTAGTTAACCAGCACCATAGAAATGCTCTTTTTCTCCTATCCCAGACACTACCTACCATTAGGAGTAACTATTATGCAGACTCTTGCCACCACAAATAAGTTTTGTCTATTTTTAAAATAAGAAACAGGTCAATCATGGTGGTGCATGCCTATAATACCAGCAACTCTGGAGACTGAGGCAGAAGAATCACAAGTTCAAGACCAGCCTGAGCAATTTAGAGACCCTGTCTCAAAAAGTAAAAAGGACTAGGGATAAAGCTCAGTGGTAAAGTGCCACTGGTTTCAATCCCTAGCACTACAAAATAAAGTAGGAAGGAAGGTAGGTAGGTAGGTAGGGAGGTAGATGGATAGATAGATGGATGAATAGATTTTTTTTTAAAGGAACATTGTGAAAAGATATGATATAGTAAAATTTTAAGACTAAAAGAATGAAAAAGATAATAGCTCAATTTTCCTTGATGGTAAAATGATTATTGTTATATTTTATTATTTATCATATTTCACACATAATAACGATGGGGAGTGAGGGTATTTAAGGAAGGCAAGTGGATAGCTAATCATGCAACAAGAAAAACCAGAGTCTGATATAGGAGTAACAGAGATATTGGAAATCTAAAGAGAAGGTAAGGACAGGGGCAGAAAGTAAACTCCACAGGAAGGCTTCCATGAATGCAGAGAGGAGTAAAGTTAAAGCTGGGTAGATTGTAAACCTGAGAAAATAAAATGTCAGAATCCAGGAGCAGGCAAGAACTAAATGAGTCATCCTGTACATTTTTCTGCCTTTAAAGAAAAAGGCACCAAGCATGATGGCACACACCTCTAATCCCAACTACTGGAGAGGCTGAGGCAAGGAGACTAAAAGTCTGAGGCCAGACTGTACAATTTTGAGACCTTGTCTCAAAATAAAAATAAAAAGGGAGCCAGGTATGGACTGCAAGCCTATAATCCCAGCAATTTGGGAGGCTGAGGTAAAATTCTAAGTTCCAGGCCAACCTCAGCAATTTAGCAAGTCCCTAAGCAACTTGGTAAGATCTGTCTCAAAATAAAAAATTAAAAAGGGCTTGGGATGTAGCTCGGTGGTAAAGCAACCCTTGTTTCAATTCCCAGTACAAAAAAAAAAAAAATTAAGGCCAGAGATATAACTTAGTTGTGAAGCACTTACCTAGCAAGCACTATACCCTGGATTCAATTGCCAGTACTGGGGGAGAAAGAGGAGAGAGACAGACAGAAAGAGAGACAAAGAGAAAAGATAATGGAAAAGAAAAGGCCCTTTAAACTTTCTCCAGGATTTTCCCCCCAGGTATTTAATTGTGAGGTGTATAGGACTTAGAAACAGATTTTTAGCAGGACATGGTGGCACATGCCTATAATCCCAGCTACTTAGAGGCTGAGGCAGGAGGATTGCAAGCTCAACAAGACCCTATCATAAAAATATAAAGGAGCCAGGCGTGGTGGCGCACGCCTGTAATCCAAGCGACTTGGGAGGCTGAGTCAGGAGGATCACGAGTTCAAAGCCAGCCTCAGCAACATAGTGAGGCCCTTAGCAACTCAGCGAGACCCTGTCTCTAAATAAAATACAAAATAGGGCTGGGGATGTGACTCAGTGGCCGAGTGTCCCTGAGTTCAATCCCTGGTTTAAAAATAAATAAATAAAAAAAATAAAGGGCTGGGGATCTGGGACTATAGTTCAGCAGTAGAGTGCCCTGGGTTCAATCCTTACTCCAGGAGTGTGTGTGTGTGTGTGTGGGGGGGGGGGTGATAAGAAAAGAAAAAAACAAGGGAAGAAGCTAAAATTTGTGACTGCCCAAAGGGTAGGGTATCATAGGAAAGAAGTGAAGATTTGGTGACTGTCCAAAGGGTAGCTAAGGACTGGAAATATTTAGGTTTGGGTAATAAGTTGAAGAGACAGAGCTGAAATGCCATGTGAAAACCCAAGTACCCCCTGTGAACAGCCTGGTGTCCATGTGAAAACATCGTGGGCAGGTTCCAATATAAACACTGTCCTTCATTATGCAATCCTACCTTTCATCATCTGGACCAAACTTATAAAGTGATCTCCCTAAGGACATTTTCTGACCTTATGGTGTGAAGTTCCTTCAGGCTCTTAACTCTGGACAAACCTGAATGGTTGACCAAAGCAAGGGAACTCAGTGTTCAGATAAGGCCGTTGTGTCTTTTTATCTCACAACTGGAGCCACAATTCTTGGCAAGGCACTGACTTTCTTGATGTAAAGTATTAGCTAAGTATCCTATTGGAGACTTTGCCTCCCAAAGGCAATATGAAGGCTGATAAGCAGGCATCAGGAGCAGAATGATCTCTTTGGTACAGACCTAATCTTTATTTCAATGAAGCACTTACTAATATCTATGCCCACTTCTACTCTAAAAGCTATATGGGGGAGTGTAAACTATAAGAAATGCTCTCTGCTTTTCAACTTAAAATTTATCTGGAGAGCTAAAATAATATATACATACACGAAATTGTAGCCTAATTAAATGCTGAGCTATGTGGCAGTAACCATACTGCTATAAGAATTTAAAGAAGAGGGCTGGGGTTGTGGCTCACTGGTAGATGGCTTGCCTAGCATATATGAGGCACTGGGTTTGGTTCTCAGTACTACATATAAATAAATGAATAAAATAAAGGTTCATCAACAACTAAAATATATATATATATACACACAAGTATATATATATGTGTGTGTGTATATATATATATATATATATATAATTAAAAAAAAAAAGAATTCAGAGAAGAGCTGGTTATGGCAGTGCACACCTGTAATCTCAGCAATTTAGGAAGTTGAAGCAGGAGGATCACAAGTTTGAGGCCAGCCTCAACAATTTAGCTGTGGCCAATCTCAAAATAAAATTTAGGAAGTGCTGGGGAGTGATACTGGTCAAACTGTAATGTCATATTGTGTGCCTGTATGAATATGTATCAATAAATTCCATCAATATGTACAACTATAATGCATCAGTAAAAAAATTAGGGAAAAAATAAAATTTAAAGGGGTCTAGGGATATGACACAGTCGTAGAGCTCGGTTCAATTCCTGTACCGCAAAAAAAAAAAAAAAAGAAAGAAAGGCTTTCAGAGAAATGAGAGATCAGTGGAAAAGATCTTCTTGGAGAAGAAAAACAGGAGAAAGGGAGGATGGAAGGATGTCTGCCATCATATGCAAAGGTATAAGGATAAGTATAAGCATGGCAAGTGCTAAAAGCCAGATTAGTATGTGAGTATTAGGGGTCAGTGGGAAATAATATCCCAATAATTTCTTTATCCTGTCATCAAGGCTGATCTCTGAACTTGCTCCCTGTGAAATCTGGAACTATGGTCAGACAGCTACCAGGACAGGGGAGCTCCTTATGGCTCCATTTTCTATTAAGGGAAATTTTCTCTCTTGCCTTGATTCAACTCAAACCTGACCTGATACACTTTCCTATTTTGGAAATACCGGTGTAGAAGGCATTATTTTTCAACAAGACACTCTGGCAACAAATGGAGAAATAATAATGTTAAATCTTAAAGCAGTGTTCTCAAATGTCAGGATGAACAATTACCAGAGTTGCTTTAAAAAAAAAAAAAGTCTGAATTGGAGGGAGGGTTTTTTTTTTTTTTTTTTTTTTTTTTTTTTTTTCCAGTGCTGGGGATTAAACCCAGCACCTTGTACATGCTAGATAAGTGCTCTACCACTGGGCTACCTTCCCAGCCCTATTTTGTATTTTATTTAGAGACAGGATCTCACTGAGTTGCTTAGGGCCTCGCTAAGTTGCTGAGGCTGGCTTTGAACTCTGATCCTCCTGCCTCAGCCTCCCAAGTGCTGGGATTATAGGTGCGCGCCACCACACCTGGCTTAGAATCTGCATTTTTAACAGGCACCCTAATATTTATGTTTTAGGTGGAACACTGAGAAACATTGTCTTAAATGGACGTGACAAATTTATCCTCTCTCATCTGTGGCTTTCACAAATTCACATGGCTATCATCTAAGGAGTGAGACACAGTCTGTTTTAGTGTGCTAGTTTTGTCTTATGGAATGGATTGTAACCACCTAAAAGACAAGGAAGGATCTCTCAAACTTTTTTCATTTTGCCCACAGTGGGAAATATACCAACTTGAAGGTTGAAAAGTAGCTGGGATGCTCAGGATAAATCCCTGATACCTTTATACAACTTCTTGAAAACTGTGGTAGCCATTTGGTATTTGGGACCTTGTATGAGTGTTTTAGGGCTGCTATCACAAAGTATCACATCAGAGAAACAACAGAAATGGCTTAAATAGCAGAAATTAATTTCTTCACATTTCTGGAAGCTAGAAGTCCAAGATCAAGGTATTGGCAAAGTGTCTTCTGAGACTTTTCTTCTTGGTTTGTAGATGACTGTCTTCTTTGTCTTTACAGGACCTTCTCTGTGTGTCTGTGTTAATCTCCTTCTTATAAGGATACTAGTCACATTTTATTAGGGTCTACACTAATGATCTTGTTTTTATTGAAATACATCTTTAAAGACCCTATCTCCAAATATACTCATATTTTGAAGTACTGGGAATTAGGATTTCAACGTAGGAATGTAGGAATACAATGCAGTCCATATAAGACCTTTATAGTTTCAGCTTTTAGAAATCACTCATCTCTGTTTGACATGCTAGCTTATGCCTATAATCCCAGTGGCTCAGGAGGCTGAGGCAGGAGGGTCAAGAGTTCAAAGTCAGCCTCAGCAAAAGTGAGGCACTAAGCAACTCTGAGACCCTGTCTCTAAATAAAATACAAAACAGGGCTGGGGATGTGGCTCAATGGTCCAGCACCCCTGAGTTCAATCCCTAGTACCCCCCCGCCAAAAAAAATTACTCATTCCTTCTTTTCCACCTCCTAGTCTTGTGCAGTAAGTTATCTCCTTTGGCTCTCCTCCACCTCTTACAGACACAATGTCTTGCATGGCAAGAACTCATGAAGCAGCTCTAAAAAACCTATAGTAGGAGCCAGGCGTGGTGGCGCACGCCTGTAATCCAAGCGACTTGGGAGGCTGAGTTAGGAGGATCGCAAGTTCAAAGCCAGCCCCAGCAACTTAGAGAGGCCCTAAGCAACTCAGTGAGACCCTGTCTCTAAATAAAATACAAAATAGGGCTGGGGATGTGGCTCAGTGGCCGAGTGCCCCTGAGTTCAATTCCTGGTTCAAAAAAAAAAAAAAAAAAAACCTATAGTAGGGATGGGCAGGTTTTGGCATGTACCAAACAACACAAAACTTAGGGGTTGAAATTCCAGGAGTACTCCATTTTAATCATAGCTTTTTGCCTATTTTCGGCCCACTTGTCTTAACATTTGGTGATAGCAGTTAGATCTTCTGTAAGTGGTCTGGAGTATCCTAACCCATCCTTCCTTTTCTTTCTCTGTAGCTCTTTTATTAGGTCTTTCCTGGCTAGTTTTTTTTAGAGAATTCAATTACTTTACCCAGTGAGGTAAAAAACAGGACTTCTAAATGATGAAGATTCTTATAAGGACAGTTTTTGCAGGTAAATCTAAGAATCTTGGGGGAAAGAGAGCCTTAACAGGGTTTAAGGCAAAAGAAAAAAGAGGCAATCTCAAGAGTTTTAGCTCTTTCCCAAGTCACTCCTTCCTGCCAGCTTCAAAAACTACTGTTATGGAGAGGCAAAGCCTCCCTGTTCCCAGGCAATGTTGTTTTTAGTCAGTCAAGTCAAATATCTTGGTCAATTATCTTTTTCCATTTTTCAAGTTTTGAGTGTTCCACATTTGTCCAACTGCTATTTATCCTAACAACATGGTTACTCTAAAATATGGGTCATTGTTTTGTAAAATTCGTGTCTTCTTTCCCAATTTCTATGTCCAATCCCTTCTTTTCAAAAGCAGGTGGGTAAACTCTTAGAGAAGCCATGAGGAATCTTAGATATTGTTCCTTGTTGACCAGTCTTCCTATCTTCCTGCTTCAGCTTCCATCTAAGAATTTAACCTGAAGTATATATTTCTACCCTATTTGATTTTTACCCCCTGGCATATAACTAATTCACACCAAATTGTCACCCTCTGCACCTCTCCTGTCCTTCATCACAAGCTTGTGTAAGGATTGGGAAAGTACTCTAGCAGGGGTTAGAACTCACTCCATTCTTCTCAAGTGTGATTTTCTCCAATTTTCATTGTGTCCTTGCCCAGTGTTTGTACTGTGTTGGGACTCCTTCCACTTACTACTAATTTTCAACAGAGAGCCGCCATTAAATGAAAGTCTTGCCATGAAGTTAACTGACAAAACTAGAAAAATTGGTTGAGTTCACCTCAAAGGCTTGGTGTAACCCCAGTGAAGGATGGAAGACACTCTGAGAAATCAGGAACTCACTGGCACCTACTTTCCCTGCTGAGGGCAGGCAGAAGACTATTTAGTCCTTTGCAACACTGCCCTTCTCGCTGAACTTCCTGTACTAAATCTACCCCTCAATTCTCCAGGATTTCAGTACCTACAGCTCCTTTGGAGTAGGCTGCTTTGGGGTTGAGGAGCAAGCAAAGGAAGTTCCAGAACAGGGATTAGTTAGCTTGCACTAACTTGGAATCCAAACTGTGTGCAACTGATGGACACAACACCACCGCTTCAGCGTGTTAGGATAAATACGCTGAGGTCCACAGGGGGCCCACCTCACTGCCTATCCCTTTCAGCCCGCCGGTGTTCTGGCCTCCCTTCTCGGCGCTACATGCCGGCAAGTCCCAGGCCCTCACTTTCTGCGGCCCGGGGCGCCTCTATCCTCGATAGGAGGTACAAGTGGGCGCATTTCCTCCAACTCCCTGTGTCGGGAGAGTCGGCCGGCAGGCCCAGCACCCGCCCGAGCACAAGGGGTGCCGGGGCCACCCGGGGCCCGCCCTCTCGCCTCTGGGTCCCGAATGGCAGAGCCGCGCTCGGACCATCGGCATCGCCTCACGTCGCCCCGCCCCGCGCCGCCCTCTCATTGGCTGCCGCCGCCCTTGGGCCTGCGCCTCGTCCCCCGCCCCCGGTCCCCCTCCTCCTCCTGGACCGCGAGGCAGCCCGGAGCAGGGTCGGAGGTGAACGGCCTGGAGTAACCCCGGACGTAGTCACCTCATGGGGCTCTTGGACTGAAGTGGGAGGCGGGGGCGGGCCGGGGGCGGGGCAGCTCCCGTGGAGCCCCGCCTTTCCCTCCTCCCCTCCGGTGAGCCTGGCCGGCCTGTGCTGCGCGCCTGTCAGCCATCGCCGGAGCTGCGGGCATCTCCTCCCGCCCAGTACCGCCTCCGCGCGGGGGATCCGGGACTGCCGGGCCGCGGACGCTGCCAGCCTGAGGTGAGTCGAGGGCCGCCCCAGAACCTGGGATCCCAAACTGGAGAAGCTGGGGCAAGGGAGGGGCGGTGGCCCGCCGGGGCCGCCTCCCAGCCTCTGTCGGCACGCGGCGCGGGCTCCATCCCGTCCAGACCTGGTGCGGGGCAGCCCACCCCTCTCCGCAGCTCTGGGCCCTTTAGGTCCCCTCCCGACAGCCGTGTAGCGGGGTCTGGAGTCTCGGGGGTGGGGGATCAGACCCCGGAACTGGAAGGCGAGTAGCCCAGGGTCCCTAGGAAGGGACTGGGACCTCTGCCTGGAGCTCTCCCTCTGCCCGTCGCGCCCCAGCGTGGTCTGATTCCTACCAGATCCCCTCGAGTCTGACCGAGGGCCTGGGAGAAGACTACCACGTGGGAGTGGGTGTTGAGGGTTGGGTCGGGTTTCATTCAAAGTCTTCCTCTTGCAGAATGAAGTGTGGAGTGCAGAGACACGGGCTGCTGTGGCTCGCACTGTGTCTTTGTATCGTGGTGAGAACCAGGGCCAGGCGGGCTGCCCCTCGCTAGTTTCTGCTTGCTGGACTTTAGGTTTTCTGGGAGGAACGTAGTAAATCTACATGCCTGTCGTTACTCCTTCACATTTGCTATGTTGATTAAGGGCAGCTGTTGGAGATGGAACGTAGGAAGGGGATGTGAGGCTAAAGATTTCAGAGGAAATGTATGTGAAGGTCCTGCCGGGTTTGGGCCAACATTATTTTTGAATTTGGAGATGGGCAAATGGCCACTAGTGGACTCTTGAAATAAGCTCTAAAAATCAGGGACTTCATGTAGGCCTTGTAAGTTTTATAGAAGCTTATAGGACCATAACAGGGGAAATAATTTCAGGTTTTTTGTTTGAGATTTAAGACTAAAATCAAAAGACTTTTGGACTTCCCGATTCTAATAAGCCGTGTTTCAAAAAAAAAAAAAATAATAACTATTTCAGAAGTCTCCCGATGTGCAGAATAAACCCAGTACGTTGGTCTTCATTTTCAGAAATTGGTCTCCCTGATTTTCTCCCTAGTTCCTTTTTCTATTTTTTTCTGAATCCATAGTTCATATGAAACACATGCTGTTTTCTTCTCCCTTTGTGGGTAGAAATACTCTGATTTGTCTCTTGCTCCATGATGGGGATGGTTTGGCCATCTATGCTGAGGATTTCTGTGCTGCCCATTTGACAGGCACTGTTCAGGAAAATGTTGTCTGCTACAGCAAGATCACTTTAAGTGGAGTCCAGATAGGTGCCTATTTGCCCTGAAGTAGCAAGTCTTCTCACTTCTCTTGCCTAAGTTTATTTCTAAATACTACTTAATACATAAGAAAATGACTGATATGAACACAAGAATCATTAACAAACATTGTAAAGTGGGCATATGAAAGATGTTAAAGGAAAGGTAAAGTATTAATTTATGAAGCCACCTGTGTTGATTAGGGCTGTAGAAGTTTTATTTTACCAGTGCAAATAGAAATTCATCAAACATAAGATTAAATTGTTTCCAAAATAGGAGGAAAAGTTGGAAAATGGTAGCATTTCACTCAATGAATTTATATTTCAGACAACGATTAGGTAATATCAAAGAACTGGCATTGTGAAAGCCAGTCTCAGAGAACTCTCATTTGATGTTGACTTCTCTAAAGTGCTATGAGCAGGTTCAGGCACTCACTTTGTAACATTACAATATTTTCTTTTCAGTAAATGACTAGGAAATTTTGTTTTGCCTGTTACACATACTGGTTTAACAGGTCTGGGGCTAGTACTTTTCTTTACTCTTTTTTTGGGGGATAGTTAATATCCTCATAGTCTTTGTTGAGGAAAGAAGTCAGTAAAAGGAAAGAAGTCAGTAAAAATAAAAATTATAGCCAGGTGCAGTGATACATACCTGTGACTGAGGCAGGAGGATTGCAAGTTTGAGGCAGGCCTGGGCAACTTAGTCAGACCCTGTCTCAAAATAAAAGATAAAAATGGCTGAGGATGTAGCTCAGTGGTAGATCACTTCTGTGTTCAATCCCCAGAATACCCAGCAATACCCTTCCCCCCCCAAAAAAAAGAAAAAGGATATAAATTTTTTGAAATAATACATCGTAATTTAGTATTTCCGGCTGGGGAGGAGAGGAGACTCTTTTTTGCAATGAAAGGGGAAAAAAGTTGTTATATCATATCTAACATGTTTTTAAAGATTAATAATTTTATGAGCTATGCCCTCAAGCATCTTTTAAACCCTTAAAATAATAACATTAAGAAGTGAATAGGGGGCTGGAGTTGTAGCTCAGTGGTAAAACACCTACCTAGCATGTGTGAGGCACTGGGTTCGATTCTCAGCACCACATATAAATAAAGAAACAAAATAAAAGTCCATTAACAACTAAAATTAAAAAAAAAAAAGAAGTGAATAGTACTGGAGATATAACTCAGTCGTAGAGTCCTTGCTTAGCATGTGTGAGGTCCTGCATTCAATCCCTAGTACTAGGGAGAAAAAGTGAATAAACTAAAGACTCACTAGCTGAAAAATGTTTTGATAACTAGGTGATTACTTTTTTCTTTCTTTTTTGCATGCTGGGGATTGAACCCAGGGTCACTCTACCAACTGAGCTATATCTCCAGCGCACCATTTTCAAATAATCTTCATTGATCTTCCACTTTAACAGATTATTGTCTAAGTAGTTTTTGTTTCTTTTTTAAATTTTGTTTTAGTTGTATGTGGACACAATATCTTTATTTTATTTTGTTTTATTTTATGTGGTGCTGAGGATCGAACCCAGAGCCCCATGCATGCTAGGCGAGCACTCTACCACTGAGCTACAACCCCAGCCCAGTTTTTGTTCCTTTAATTTTATAAAACTTTGGTGAGTATTCACAACTTTATTTGAATCTAATGGACTATTTGAAGGTGGTATAAAGTAGCTGGGAAATGATAACAAATAGTATTACACAGATGTTGCACTTACACAGAGTGCTTCTGATGAGTTGGCCATAAGTTCTTACGAGTTCTGCCAGTTAATCTGTTTTTTTTTTTTTAAATATTTTTAGTTGTAGATGGATACAATACTTTTATTTTGTTCATTTAGTTTTTTTTTTTTTATGTGGTGCTGGGATGGAACCCAGTGCCTCAGTTGTGGTAGGCAAGCGCTCTACTACTGAGCCACAACCCCAGCCCTGGCAGTTACCATGCTATAATAATTTGGCTTTCTTAACAATTTGTTATGTATTCAAGTTCATGATATTTAAGGAGGCAAGTGAAAAATGGCTTCAACAATAAGAGATGTTAAGTGCCCTACCCAGAGTTTGGTGACCCCAGTTGATCCCAGCTTCCAATGGTGTTATTTGAGACTTAAACTCATTCCATCTTTTTAGCATGCCATACTCCTCAACCTTCTGTGTCCCCCACACCTTTTGGGATCCAACTCAAAGCCTTGCACTTGCTAGGAAAGTGCTGTACCAATGAGCTATACCCCCCACCTATGGTATTGGGGATTGAATGCAGGGGTGCTTTACCACTGAGCCATCTCCTTTTTATTTTTTATTTTGAGATAGGGTTTCACTAAATAGCTTAGGACCTCACAACTTAAGTTGCTAAGGCTGGCCTCAAACCCCCATCTTTATATAAGGAACCATAGTAGTACCATGCCATCACTTTGGAAATTGAAATTGCATGGTTATAATATAATAGTTATGAAGTAGTAACCTTAGATAGAATAGGCTTTTATAAATGATTTTCTTTGAAATGATAACGCAAAGTTTGAAAATTCTGAATGAACTCAAGAAGTTAAATTTAAAAAACAGAATGGGTTTGGGGGACTCAATTTTTTTAAAAAATATTTTTAGATATTGATAGACCTTTATTTCATTCATTTATTTATATGTGGTGCTGAGAATTGAACCCAGTGTCTCACACATGCTAGACAAGCACTCTACCACTGAGCCACAACTCCAGCCCCAAAGGGGGACTCAATTTCAAATGAATATTTGGCTATCTCCTATGATGGAAATTGAATAGACTTACTAATGAAGTTCCTAAAACTTAGTCTGTTTTTATAGACAGCTTTCAAAATTGTTATTAGTTATTCAAATTTGCATATATGTATGTGCATATATTCTCTCACACACACACACACCAAGGTGGGTGAAAAGGTGATAATAAATAAATAGTTTATTAAATTAAATAATAGTTTATTTAGTGAGGCCCTAAGTTGCTTAGGACCTCACTAAATTTCTGAGGCTGGTTTTGAGCTCACCGTCCTCCTGCCTAACCCTCCTGAGCCACTGGGATTAGTTGTGTGCTGCCTCATCCACTGAGAATATTTTTTATCTGATATTCCTTGGAAAACTTGCAGCTATATACATTTCACCATTTGACCTATGAATCATTTATGGGTCCACAGTGTTTTTTTTTTAATATTATAAGTTGAACCCAGGGCCTTATGCATGCTAAGCCTGTGCTCTACTACTGAGAGACACCCCAACCAGTAGTTCTTCATTTTTCTCAACTTAAAATTCTTTTTAAAATTGTGTAGGCTGTTTTAACTTTTGAAAAGGATTAGGAGTTGCTGCTTTAACCCGTAAATTTCTCCTACTTTGGCTCTCCCCCTGCTAATGTAAAGTATGATGCCTTAACACATCCAAAGGATTTGGGGGATAAAAAAAAAATGAGCAGTTTTTCTTTCTTTCTTTTTTGTGGTACTGGGGATTGAACCCAGGGACACTCTCCCACTGAGCTACATCTCTTACCCTTTGTTATTTTATTTTATAATTTGAGACAGGGTCCTGCTAAGTTGCTGAGGCTGACCTTGAACTTGAGATCCACCTGCCTCAGCCTCCTGAGTCATTGGTATTATAGGCATATATCACCATGCCTAGTCTTAATGTTATATTTTCTTAATAACTTCCAGAGATTTTATGCATTTTTAAGCAAATACTTGCATGTATTCTTTCCCCCCATCGTACCCACTTAGACAAGTGATACCTTATTCATTATTCTTCACTTTTGGTTTCTTAATTTAACATAATGAAAGACTTATAGGAAGACCTTTTAGATTTTAATTTTCGTAACTTACACAGTTTAAAAAAGTCTTAATTCTACTGAGTTGGTCATAAAAAAAACAGTCATCCTCAGCTCCTTCCTTTTTTTTTTTTTTTCCCGATGCTGGGGATTGAACCCAGGGCCTTGTGCTTACAAGGCAAGCACTCTACCAACTGAGCTATACCCCCAGCCCTTCAGCTCCTTCTTAATTTCATTTCTTTTAGCTCATATATTTGTTATTTACTCTTTGTCTCTAAATAACATACTTTTTTTCCTACATTTTGAATTTTCATTATTAAGCATTGTCTGTTGATTTCCAGATATGGAAAATGAGAATTCACCTCTTTTTTTGCTCCTTACCCTTACTATTCACTTGAGTTTACCTTTCCATCGACAGCTAACTATCGACTTGACTAATGTTATAACCTTGATTTTATCAGCAATTTTACAGTATAAATGTGTAAATGCTATGCAGGATTTAGTTGTATACTATTCCATTTTTCCTGCACAACTCTTTCTCTGGAGTTAATAATGGTTTTTGTTTTTGTTTGTTTACTTTCTGTGTATTTATCATTTTTTTCACTGTTAACTAGTTTTCTGAATTTATCAGGACATTGAGATGGACCAGAATTTCATTAATTCTTATTTTCTGTAAATCTCAAGACTCTTCTGACTGGCTCTGATCTAAATTGCTTGCCCTCTGCATCTGACACACAGCTGTCATCCTGGATGTGTTCTTCTCCATCATCCTGGGCATTCTCCTAACTTCTCTTCTGCTGTGGAGAAGTTATTTTCCATGTCTTCCACATTCTTGGTTTATTTCCCTCATGTTGATGGGGAATATTTGCTAGTGGCATCCTGAGAAAGAATACATGGGAGGTAAAAACTTTTTTTAACTTCTTTATTCCTCCCATTTTTAAGTCTGCAAAGAAAAGTGCAGCGATTGCCATTTACCCCTAACATAGATTGACCAGGTTTTAACATTTTGCCACATTTGCTTTATCCTTTTTTCTCTCTCAAGTGTATATGTTTGTATATAAAGATTTTTTTTTAATCACTTCACAGTAAGTTGAAAAACCTCATGACACTTCACCCCTAAGTATTTGTTTCGCCTAAGAATTAGGACATTTCTGGTTTAATTGCTTAATCTTCCCCCCAAATTTAACATTCATATGATAATATCTAATATACAGTCCCTTTTAAGTTTTCCCACTTGTCCTGGTAATATCTTTATAACTGCAGGTATTTTATGACTCATGACATAGTCAAGAATCAAGTTGTACATTTATTCTCAAGTGTTCTTAGTCTTAATCCAGAACAATCACCTTTTCCTTTTTGCCTTTTGTGGCATTTGTCTTTCATTGACATTTTTTAAGACTCCAGACTAGCTATCTTGTAAAGTGTCCTACAATCTGGATCCATCTGATTGTTTCATCATGATTAGATTCAAATTTAGCCCTTTTATAGGCTTGGGCTATAGCTCAATGGTAAACAGAGTGTGTAGAATGCACCAGGCCCTGGTGCTTTCAATTCCTAGCATCATAACAAAAAATGAAAACAATATGTAGAATTTACCAGGTCCTGGTGCGTTCAATTCCTAGCACCATAACAAAAAGTGAAAACAAAACCCTACATATATAGCATTGCATACTTCTAATTACATCACATCAGGAGGCATAGAATGTCATTTTGTCCTAATATTGATGTTTAGTTTGAATAGTTGAATAGTTAGTTAGGATTGTGTGAAAATACATTTCCCTCTTTGTAATTAGTGTATAATTTGTGAGGTGATTTATTTTATGACTAAGAATATCTTTTTTTTTTTTTTTTTTTTTTTGGAACCAGGGATTGAACTCAGGGACACTTGGCCACTGAGTCATATCCCCAGCCCTATTTTGTATTTTATTTAGAGACAGGGTTTCACTGAGTTGCTTAGGGCCTCGCTAAGTTGCTAAGGCTGGCTTTGAACTCGCAATCCTCCTGACTCAGCCTCCCAAGGCGCTTGGATTACAGGCGTGCGCCACCTTGCCCGACTCTAAGAATATCTTGTTTTCCAATATCCTTTTATCAAATGGTTTTAATATATATCTATGATGCTTTCCGATATCGATTATTGCATTGGTGTCTACAAAGTGAAATGTGTTTCCTAATTGTATCATTCTAGGAGATAATTATTTTGAGATTTTGCTGTTTGAAAATATCTTTATTCTGTCCTCACAGTAGACCAAGAAGTGACTGGGTCTTGAATTTTAAGTTGGAAATAATTTTCCTTCAGTATTTTGAAGCTATTATTTAATTACCTTCAAGTTTCCACTATTATTGCTGATGAGTCTGAAAGGCGTTCTGTATATGCCAACTTTTCTTTTCTCTCTAGATGCTTGTAGGATCTTCCTTTGTGCTCAGTTTCTGATGTTTAACTGATGTGCCTTGTTACGTGTTTTTCTTTACCTTCACTAAAGGGTGATCCTAGGCAACATAAGTAGGGAACTTCAGTGTTACTGACTTCAGTTTTTTTTTTTGTTTTTGTTTTTGGTTGTTTTCTCCTGGTGAGTCAGATTCTACATATTCTGGAAGGTCTTACCCAATATGTTTATTTAATTTATCCATTTTCAATAAGGTCCCCTGCTTGCCCACTAGTATATCCCCCAGTCTAGAAAAACTCTGTTTAACCATCTCCAGAGAGTAAATCTTCTTCTTTTAAAAAATTTTTTATTTTTAAATATTCCCCTCTCGCACCTGACTTCACTAGTTGGGGAAAAAATCTAATGATGTGAAACAGAATTTCAACCAATTCTCATTTTATTTAACTCTTTCACCTTCACACGTGAAATGTTTTGAAGATCCTGTAATATAAATTTTATTTATTTTAAATTTTACACAAATATATCGTAATTCAGTTTTCTTGAGTTTGTCCAGTTGCTTTCCAAGGAAATGATCTTGCTCTTGTCACCCTTAATTTATTTCGTATGTTTTTAGAAGTCTTTTTGTGGCTTCTACCTTAAAAACAAACAAATTAAAAAAAAACTTCATGCTTTTGTTTCAGTGGACTTTCGGGAAGAAGTAAAAGTAGATGTGTGTTGAACCCATATTTTTTTTTTCATGTTTTATCAAATGAAGTTTATTTGTTTGAAAATTATTGATCAAATAGAAATTTAATATGATATCACTATTAGGTAGCTACTAAACTATGCACTGGAATTTTTTACAGATACATTATGAACTAGCTTGAATTTTTAGAATATAAAGCATCTACATATGCATTAGAGAAAATTAAAGGCATTTCATCTTCTCTCTGGCATGTATCTTGTTCAAATGTACTAACTAATTTGGTAATATTATAATACACATTAATATCCTTATCATGTTATAGATACAGAAACCAAAGCTGTGTTCTCCTGACCAAATCTCTGTGTTTTGGTGAACCCTCATGTATGTTTAGGGCACCAGCAAGGGCAAGAACTTACTCTCTGCCTTCAGCCAGTGACTTCATCAGTGGGAGTGGGAAGGGGAAAGTGTGTATATTTTTAATAAATTATTATGAAATAGTTCATTTGAGAAGGTGCTAGACTGAAACCCAGAGATCCTTACTTTGTTTACAGATTTCACAGATATTCTTATATCATTCCTTCCTTCTTGGTCACCCTAAGTTAAATCTGATTATCCATATCTCCTTGGCCCTTTCCATCACATGGTCCAGATAAAAACTCTAAAAGTTTAAAATGAACCCATATTTATTCAGTAGTTTTGCAATTCTTCTTCAGAGATTTCTTGAAAAACGCAGAAGCTTACACTAGTTTCATCCTTGAAAAATATTTCTTATCCCTGGACTGAGAAATGGGAACTAGGACAGACAATTACATTAGTTTATTTTCTCTGACTGCTATACCCCAAAGAAATACCTTCTTGGTTTACCAAAAAAAGAAAAGTGCTGCTAGCTGGCTCTTGAAGGAAATGACCTCAACTTCTGTTGTGATCATTCAGATTTACTGTTGCTCATAAGTCATCAGATCCTTTCATCTGGATTTTATTTAGATTTTCCTCTACATGGACTCATATTTTTACCCTCTTTTTGTATTTTCCTCTGATTATTTATCCCTAATGTCTTCATACTCCAGAAAGTCTTTCTTGATCCCTTTTCTCACCATTAACACCTCCAAGTTTGGATAAAATGCCTTCTGTTTCCACACCTAGCATTTGTTATACCACTGTAATTGTGTATCTGATTATCTACAGCCACTTAGCCTAAGGCTAAACCTTATTTACTTTTGAATACATAGCACCTGTCTCACTATTTGGAACACAGTCTCTTATTTTAAAATTTAAAATTTGCAAGAAAATAAAAAATAGTTTAAAAAATTCTTTGTAACCCTCTATAACACTGAGTTAATACCAAAGTCCATTAAAACTTCATCAATAAAATGACAAGGCTGGGCGTGGTGGTACACGCCTGTAATGCCAGCACTTGGGAGGCTGAGGCAGGAGGATTGCGATTTCAAAGCCAGCCTCAGCAGTTTAGCGAGACCCTAAGCAACTCAGTGATACCCTGTCTCTAAATAAAATACAAAATAGGACTGGGAATGTGGCTCAGTGGCCGAGTCCGCCTGAGTTCAATCCCTGGTTCAAAAAAATAAAAAATAAAATGACAAAAATGAAAAATGTCCAATTCAGTTATTTATGAAAAAAATAAACTTACTATGGTTTGAAAGACAAGGACATGTTGTAATAGTTTTGGATACTTTTATCAATGGCTATAAAAACAAATTGATGCCCAGCATGGTGGCACTTGCTTGTAATCCCAGTGTTTTGGGAGATTGAGGGAGGAAGATTGCAAATTTGAGGCCAACCTGAGCAACTTAGCAAGACCCTGTCTGAAAATAAAAAAGAAAAGTGACTGGCATGTAGCACTGTGGTAGAGCACCCCTGGATTCAGTCCCTAGTAAAGGAAGGAAGGAAGGGGCGAGGGAAAGGAAGGAAAGAACAGAAGAAAATTCACTGATGCCTGTTTTTTAGAATTGCTTGGAAAACAAAGTGTCATTTGAGTTCAAGGAGAACATGATAGAAAAGTTTGGTAAAGTCTGATGTGCTTAGAGAAATATCTGTGAAAGAAATTCATTTGGACTTTTAGACAGGTACATTAACTTTAATTAGCCTAATTTCATTTTCAGAAACAAAAGGCACCGTTCCAGAGCCTTTTGCAAAAATTTAGTTTTAATTTTTCCTCTTTTGTGGTGCTGGAAATTGAATCCATGGTCTTGTGTATGCTAGGCAAGTATTACCACTGAGCTAATATCCCATCCCCAAATATTTTCAGGAGTTCCCAAATAAAAGTTCAATAATACATTATCTTTTAGATAAAAGAGAATTTGACATTGTCAACAATTTGGTATAATGAAGAAAATCACTTTTATTTGGATAGGCAAACTATCCTGTAACCAGGTCTGAGGAAAGGGTTCATTGGAGATAAGACAGCAACTGTATGAGGCTTGCCCAAAAGTAAACTCCATTCTTTGTTCTCTTTCTAGAGACGTCTTAACCTAATTCATGGCAAGGCTTTAGGGAATCCCAAACTAGTATGTGAGAAATATTTTGTAGGTGGATTTATTTTGACAGGAAAATTTTGTAGGTGGATTTATTTTGTCTGATAGCTTTTATCAGATTTCTAGTCACATCTTGACCAAACAGGGTTTAAAAACTATTGGTTTTGGTACTTCCTGTGTTTGCTTTGTAATAAGGGCATAAAGTGGAAGGAGTGGGAGAATAAGGATTAGTTATAACTTTAAGGTTTTTGGATACAATTTACAATAAAATGTCATTTACATCATGACCTATGTATAACTGAAACAAAAATTTGCAGAACTATAGACACCTTCGTGAAGTATGGTGCACTTTTAACATTTTCTATTTTATTTCATTAGAAAAATATTGATTGTAAATCACTAGGTTGATTTATTAATACTCTGGTGGGTGATGACCCAACCTTTGAAAAACACTGGCCTAGTATACATTACAGTTTACAAAACACTTTCACGTACTCTGTTGGCATAGCAGTTCTATGAAGTAAATATGATCTTTTAATTTTTACACATAAAGGAGCTGTGCGATGTTAAGTGACTTGTTCAAGTTTTCATTGACAATACTTGACAGAGTCAGAGTTTCAGCTTGGATCCTTTTTATTTTTATTTTTTGTGATAATGAGCATTGAACTCAGAGTGCCCTACCACTGAACTTCATCCCCAGTCCCTTTTTATTTTTTATTTTGAGGCAAGTCTTGCTAAGTTGCCCAGTCGGGCCTGAACTTGGAATCCATTTGCCTCAGGCTTCCAAGTTGCTGGGATTACAGGTGTGGGCAGGTTATAGGTTTTGACTCCAGCTCCACTGCATCTTTGGTTACCTGATTCAAAATACTTCCTTTTGCATTCTTACTCCTTTCCCTGACACAATTGTAGGGGATAATACTCGTTCAGACTACATAATTAGATAAATCATAATTCCCTAATTAATATACCCACACTGCTTCAAATCTTGTCCTTGGTCATTTGGAGGTCCTCTCTTAGAAGTTCTGGATTTTCCTATCAAAGTAATGGAATCTTTCCATTTATTTCTCTGCCTTAGACCATTGTTTCTCAGGCCTGGCTTTACATCAGTGTAACCAGCTATGGAACTTAAAATTCAGGTTCCTGGGCCTCCCTGTAGCTGCACATCTGATTCAGTAGATTTGGGGTGAAATTTAGATATGGGTAGTTTTTTTGTTTGTTTGTTTTTTGTACTAGGGATTAAAGCCAGGGGCACTCGACCACCGAGCCACATCCCCAGCCCTATTTTGTGTTTATTTAGTGACAGGTCTCACTGAGTTGCTTAGGGCCTCGATAAGTTGCTGAGGCTGGCTTTGAACTCACTATCCTCCTGCCTCAGTCTCCCAAGTGCTGGGATTACAGGCGTGCGCCACCATGCCCGGCAAGATAATGGGTAGTTTTAAAAAGCTCCCAGGTGATTCTTATACGTAAATCCAGAATTTCTATCCTCGATACATTTAAACTGTTATCTTAGAAGGAAACCCAGGATTTGGGGAGTAGAGACTTGTTGGTAGTCCTTCAGAGTTTAGAGATTTAGCAAAATACAGCATTGCCTTCTCCCTGGCTCCTGGCCTTCATGAGTAGGTAATAGCCACTAGGGAATATAATTACAGCCTACCTGCCTCATTTTTAATGAAATGATAAGGGTTGGAATGCATACATTGAGTATACAACTTTTCTAGAAAAGTCACCTTATGAAATGGTAAGTTTAGATTCTTATTTATTACTGTCATAAATAAACAAATGTTTATATTTGTAACGTGTATGGCTTATGGAATTGGACAATTAATAAACTACTGAACTTTATGCTTCAAGTTAAGTAATAGATTAGACCAGAAAAAAGTGATACTTTGAATAGTATTAATTTTGTATTATGCTGAACAAAATAGGAATTGACGAAAATTTGGGGTTCTTTAAAAAAAATCTTCAAATTTCTCTTTCTTTCTTTCTTTAGTTCTTTTTGGAGGCGGATATCTGCTCAGACAGTAAGAATTATAAGAGGTCAGTTACAAATAATGCTCTTTTATGTTTATAATGTAAATACTTTGTTTATGTGCTAAATATTTAACTTTGAGTTTTTGTTGTTAAAAGTTGCCTTCCACAAAAAAATACAGGCAGACCTAAGATAGACAGCCTTCATGTCTTATGTGAACAAGGAGTCAGATGATGATAGTGTTCTACCTGATTCTGGACTAGAATCAGTGGAAATGGGACACGTGGTGAAGTAGCTTCTACAGTGTCTGGATAGCTGCTCAGTGATTTTCCATACATGACCTCTCTTTTCTGGTAGTTTGCATGCTTGTGCCTGGGAATACTATTCTGTACAAGTAAGTGTTGGTGGCAGGACAGGCCCTTTAGTTCTTAACACTGAGCTGCTTCCAGTCTATGCAACCTTTGAGAGAAGACTGCCTTCACCATCTTGGAAAGGAAAACTTGAGAGTGGTCTTATTAAACCTTTCATTTATTAGTCCAGGGATCATATTTTGCTAACTTTTACTTCTCCTATAGAATAAAATATCAGTCCTTTCTTATGGATTTAATTTTGTGTGTGTGGTCATCAAACTTCAGACTATAAGCTAGAATCTTCGTCTGAGTGCCTTACTACTCATTTCTCTTGGAGGAAGGCAGTCATTATTTTCTCTTATTTGGAATGGAATTTTATTGTTTGATTGTACTGTTTTTGTTTTGTTTTTTTGAACCAGGGATTGAACTCAGGGACACTCGGCCACTGAACCACATCTCCAGTCCTATTTTGTATTTTATTTAGAGACAGGGTCTCACTGAGTTGCTTAGGGCCTCGCTGAGTTGCTGAGGCTGGCTTTGAACTCGCAATCCTCCTGACTCAGCCTCCCAAGGCGCTTGGATTACAGGTGTGCGCCACCACGCCCGGCTGATTGTACTGTTATTTTTAAACTTGACTATTCACTGCTCTAAAATATGAAAAAGGTTTTTTGCTACTTCGTCTTTTGAAGTTCTTCAGAATGGTCAGTCTGTTGGAACTTTCCTTTTCTTCCTTTCTCTCCCCTTTTTCTTTCCTCACTCCCTTTTTCCTTTCTTCCTTTTTAAAATGATTTGGTTTTCTTTTAGGCCTCTAGTATAAACTTCTTGATAAAATTTGGAGACATTTTATTTTAAAGAATCTAATAATTCATAATAAGGTGGGGCTAGGGAAGAATAGAGGTACTTTGGATTAGGCAAAGGAGAGTAAAGGGGGGGAGATAATATGGTAGGAATGATAGTAGAATGAATTGAACATTATTACCCTATGTGCATATATGATTACATGACCCATGTACTCTCCATCATGTACAACCAGAAGAATGAGAAATTATAGTCCATTTATGTATGATGTGTCAAAATGCATTCTATTGACATGTATAACTACTTAGAACAAATTAAAAAAACCCTAATATTGTAAGGGATAGATCTATAGTAGTTTTAAAACATCAAACTTTTTGATGCTGTGCATTGAACTCAGGGCCTCATGCTTGCTAGGCAAGTGTTCTACCACTAAGCTCCATCACCAAACCAATACTTTTATATTTGACTTGAGTTTTAAAAACAGAAATTAGCTTAAGTAATCTCCAACTAACTTTCAGGAAACATTTATAGTTTTTTTTTCATTCCTGGTAATTTGTTATTACTCTTTTATTCTTATAGCATAGTTCTTCTCAAATTCTAGAGCTTGTTAAAATTCAGGTTCTAATAGTGTTAGTTGGTATAGAATAGGTTTCAAGAATTTATACTTCTAACAGGTTCTCAGATGCTGTTGCTGCTGCTTGTCAAGTAACTACACTCTGAGAACCATATTACTCTAGCATTTGCAAATACCGTTTTGTCTCTATAAGTGAATAAGCTCTGATTTACAAAGTATACCAAAATAATGGTGCATTTGTAATTTAACATGTTCAGTGGTGATTCCCAAACATTTAAAAATATTTACATTTTCTTCTCTGATGTGATAGAACACTGCTCTATGCTCTATTCCTACTTTTCCTTCCTCCCTCCCTCCCTCCCTTCCTTCCTTCCTTCCTTCCTTCCCTCCCTCCCTCCCTCCCTCCCTCCCTCCCTCCTTCCTTCCTCCCTCCCTCCCTCTGTCCCCCTCTCACTCTCTCCCTCTCTCTCTCTCTCCCTCCCTCCCCTTTCTTTCTTTCTTTCTTTCTTTCTTTCTTTCTTTCTTTCTTTCTT